>RXON01004151.1:0-95059 GCA_009667805.1 Leptobrachium leishanense | reverse complement strand
TAAGCACACACATATATAATAGCAGGCTGTAGGATTCTACTCATCTTTTGACTATTCTGACTCAGATCGTTGTATAGCGATTTATCCCTTGCAGAGACCTCTATGCCTGGCCTGTATAAGTAGATGCAATCACCGAGGACAATCCTTGTCAGATAGCTGAACTCACCAAAACACTGTTTCTTTCCACGACTTGCTTTATTCCGTACATCAGGTTACAGCAGATCACAGGATACAGCAGATGATGGAATTATAGGTTTTTTGCGGTCAAAAGATGATTCTGTCCTAACTTGAGGATGAACATACATGTGCTGCTGGATAACTACACCATGCTGCAACTCTTACAAGAAGGAAGGGTGGAACTAAACACACACAGGAAGTGCATCATCATAAAGCGAGGGAAAAAAGAAGGAAAGCATGTACAATACAGAAAGACCACTAGGTGGCAGCATAAGGCAGCATAAGACTATCTATACAATATAAATCCCCATCTAAATGGATAACTGTAACAGCACACTGTCCAACATCTGATGCTGAAAATACCAATTACAATTCTGAAAACATCCTGTCGAGGCAGTAGTGTAGGCATTGTACCGCTCTGACACCTGTATCAAGCACTCCCATGAAAATGGCAGAAAATAAAGTCTGGAATTAAGAGGGATGAAGAAAGCAGTGATGCAAGAGGCTGAAGAAAGTGATATTATGCATCACTCAGCTTTGGGCATATGTACCAGCATCTTAAATATTATGCTTGGAATATATTAAATAATTGGATATTTAGTATGTAAATATTGAAGAAAAATGTTACGTTTAAAATCTTTCTTAATGTCAGGTTATAAATAGGGGTTGTCTTATACATGGGAGGTGTCTTAGGCTGGGGTCAGACCAGTGCACTTTTAACGTGCGTTCTGGCGCACATAATCACGGCCGCACTAGCAGCAGATGATGGGCAATGACGGCCAATATACGATGTACGGCCGCACAAAAGTCCGGCCGTGCAACGCAAGTGGAATTTAAACGCATTTTTATGAGAACGCTGAACCGCTAGTACTGACGTACTGAGTGCGCAGCTGCGGCATGATTAGATGTCAGACGCTGCTAATGTCCAGCCTACATAACGTCCAGACACAAAAACAGGGTTATCCAAAGAGATTCGAAAAGTCACCGCACGTTCGGTGACTTTTCGTTCTCTTCAATTCGGTTCCTTTTGCCGATCCCATTTCGGTGACCCTGCGGTGTATTCAGCAAGCACCACAGGGTCCCCGAATTGCAGGGAAAAGCTGCCGAAAACCTGACGAACACTAACCGAATGCACGCTGAAAACAAGCAAAAACATCTGGATTAACCTTCGAAGAGAGCCGAACAGGAGCCGAACAGGAGCCGAAAAGGAGCCGAAAAGGAGCCGAATCACACAGAGCCGAAGCAGCTGTGACGTAGAGGAGGCAGTGAATAAATTAGAAAAAACTTTGTATGAATCTGGGAAAATGAAACGCTGTTTGCAAAGAAACTACTGAGCGAAAATGTCTGAAATTTTCACAGGAGGTCCAGGGAATGATAATAAAGAGGGCTGTTACAAAAAAAATAAGTAAACTGAAAAAAAAAAAAAAATCGGACTTTTAAAAAAAAAAAAAATATCAGAAAAATGCTTACAGTATCCTAAAAAATCTATAAATAAAGAGACTTTTTGCTGCAGAATTTTATAATGAACGGTTTATTAGATATTGAATTAAAACTGGAATATTTTTAACATTGAAGTCTATGGGATTCTCCTGAATTAACTTGCCGAATTAAACCACCGAATGGCAGGGCATTAGGGGAACCTTTCACTGCTGGTTTGTGTTCTCTGAATAGCCGAAGCATTGCTTCTCTATGGGGATTTCACTGCCCTCGAACAGGCACCGAACAGGCACCGTATGTGCAGGCAATTCGCTAGGATTTGGTGAATTGCCTGCTCTCTGGATAGCCGAATGGCCAGGAAAGGTAACCGAACACTGATTTTCAGCATTCGGTTACCTTTCTCCAGCAATTCGGATCTCTTTGGATAACCCTGAAAGAGTTTTATTGACAATCCGTACAAAAATCACACCCGAAAATGCGCATTGTCTGACCGTTTTTGCGCATTCCGTGAAAAAATACATCAATGCGTTCGAACGTGAAAAAGTGCGTCCGCGGGGGAAAATTCTTTCGTCTGACCCTAGCCTTAGCACTGTATTTTTCTGTATCAATTTGACTTGGATGAATTTTTTCTTGAAGTCAGTATGTGGATGGAAGTCTGTTTCTGCCATTCAATAGAGTACATTCAGCATCTTGTTTCTCCAAAAACATGATTTAGTAATTACATTTGCTTTTGACTGAAAGGGTAATTCATGTCAATTGCTGGGTGGTTGTCTAAACAATAGTTATCTCTGGCCAAGCTGCATTACACGTGAAGGTAATAAACAGATGGCATCTTGAGCATACTCATGGATGGGTCTAGGGCTTCCTGTAATCAGTGGGTAGAATTGCCATTTTCCCAATGTTTTCAACATCATTGGCCACAGCATCAGTGACCTGAGGTGAGGTCAGTGGCTGGTGAGGCACTGGCTTGTATCAGAGCCAGATATACACAGGATTACGCTGTCACAATTTACGCATTTGAATTTGATTATCGTTATATAGGAGAATAGAGTTTCACTATTTATACTCATGGTTACCAATTAAAATATATATTGCATGGTCTCACTGATATTTACAAATGTGATATTTAAAAAATGGATATGCTGCCCCAGCTCATGGATTTGCCCCAGCAGAGTCACAGGGTTCCTGCAGGGGAGGGCTCCTTACTTACCTGAGACAGCTCCTCACTGGCTGTGCTGTCCAAGAGAGAAGAGGTCGGCTGCTTCCTGTCCCACGTGTCTCTGTGGTGCTGGCACGAGGTCAGGTGATGTAGGAGGAGCTGCTGGAGCTTGAGAGTGTGTGACTGTGACAACCCCCCCCCCCTCCCTCTGTGCTGAGCGCATGTGTGCTGTGTTTATCACACACATGCGCTCAGCACTTTCTGGAGGGGGTTTGTCACAGTCACACTGCTGTGATCTCCCTGCCCGCCCCCCACGATTGACGAGGTCACATGACTGTCCTGCGTCAATCAAACCATGGGAGCACTGCCTCCCATGGTGGTTTTTTTTTTAAAAAAAACTTGCTTGAGACAATGGAGCTTTCCCATTGGCTCAAGCTTCATTTGCTGTCATTGCCTGGAGGCAATGACGAGCTTGCCTGCTACCAGCCTGAGCTCTGCAATTAGCGTAGCGTTGGGCTGCGTAAATTGCGTAGCCTAGGCTGGCTCAGTGCTGCCCCTGCTGTCTGTGTAGTGAATTACACACACACAGCAGCCGGCAAACAGAGAGTGAAAGCTGCAGGAGAAAAAAAAAGCCGACAGAAGAAACAAAAGCACAATGAGGGAGCGAGGAGAGGTGAGTATGTATAAATAACAATTTATTTACAGTTTAAATGTACACACACATCACATGTCATTACAATACACACAATGAGCTCATTAATTTACTGGCATGACAGGGGAGGCGGAGCCTCCCCTGCATGCACGTCCCTGCACAGCATCCCTTAGATCAGTGGCTCCCAACCGCGGTCCTCAAGTACCAACAGGTCAGGTTTTCCAGATATGAAGCACAGCGCAGGTGATATGATTTGATGCTCAGTGACTGCAGGATTCAGTCTGCATTTCCCTAAGGAGATCCTTAAAACCTGACCTTGTAGGATGACCAATACTGGGATACTACATTATGAGAAGCAGCATTACAGTCTTTTCCGAACCAAATAAGCCTTTTCACAATTCTATTGATAACTTGCAATCCGTCAAATTAGTCCTACAATAACCCCCACCAGCAAATTCCGATTCAAAATATATCACCATTGAACATGCGCGATTCAGCTCAGACCTATTCAGAAATGGCTGCAATGTCGGCAATATGGCCGAACCACACAGGATCCTTTTTAACCCTGTCGCTGCTGAGCCATTTTACCTCTTGGTGCATTGAGTTTTTTGTGCGCATCGTGTTTAAACGCAATTTAAAAATCAGGTTTTATTATACGACCAGACAACTACTTCAAATTGCATTTAAGCGACAAGCAAAAATTTTCAAAGTGAGCTCAGAATGTGGGGCGGAAGGGGGGGAGGCGTTGCGACTTAGCAACTAAAGGGTTAAAAGGTAGATTTCAATGGGTATTTTGTGTAAATTAGGGGGGGGAGGAAGAGTCCCTGGTTTGATAACGCAAGCAAAATTTTAACGAGTGTAAAAAATAAACTGCACTGAAGTTACCATAGAGACTAGTGATTTCAAATGATACTAACTGTATAAAAGAGAAAATGAAGATCAGATCCTCCTAGAAATGACCACAGACTGAACCTTTATTGAAGGAAAAGGATTTAGTAGAAAATATATATTTTTACCAAAAAATTTAATTAGAAATTAAGAATACATGACCCTGTTTTCTTCATTAGGAAAAACCGCAGCAAAGAATCCACAAATCACCTTTAGGTGAGCACATACAGGGTTATTCAGCGAGCACCGAAATGTTGCTGACATTTTGGTGCCCTCTCGTTCCCCACGCTTTGTGCATTCAGCATTCACTGCAGGGTCCCTGTACTACAGAAAAAAAACTTGCCGCAAACCCACAGAAACCCGCAAACACCACACTGAACACAGCGGAAAAAGCCGACGATCACAGCGCAGAGCAGCTGCTGGAAAAAGCCAACAAGTTGACGAACGGGTTAAAAAAAACCAAAACCAATTCGCTTGAAAGTTTCAAAATATAAAGGCCGTTTTGCAAAAAAACTAAATGACAAGGTCTGGAATTTACATACAAGATCCTATGAATGACAATAAAAAGGTCTGTTACAGAAAAGAAAAAAACGGAGACTATTTCAGAATAAAATAAACGGTTTATTGGATTAAAACAGGAATATTTTTAACATTGAAGCCTATGGGATTCGACTGAATAAACCTGCCGAATGAAACCACCAAACGGCAGGGCACTTTGGGGGATTTCACTGCCGAACAGGCACCATACACATGCGGGCAATTCACCAAAATTTGGCCAACTGCCTGCTCTCTGAATAGCCACGAAATGTCACTGTACACTGAATTTCAGACCTCTCTGAATAACCTATAGTCTACTCGCTTGATGTCGTCTGGATAGCTGAAGAGCGATCAATACATTATGGAAACATTCGTGTTTAATGCAACACTTGTACCAGTTAAAATTATAAATAAAAACCAGGAAAGACGAATAGAATGACAATTTGTTTTATTCTACATTGAATAATAGGGAACAGAAGACGGGTCATACCTTATACTTCTACCTGTCGACTCAACTGTGCCACATAAGCAGCACTCACCAAAAGAATAGAATATAATCCTAAACATTATTCAGCTCATTTCATAACAGTAACCCTAAGCAGTTACTAGAACACAGCAACAACAAAAATAAAAAGGGTACATTCTGATTTCTAAAAAAAAATTAAAAAACCTAGATTCTATTCTCACCTTTTAACGTTTACAAAATAGTGAATAGCATGTTCCAAGAGATTTTTTTTTTTTACATGAGCCATGTAAATGGTTAATGTTCTAGAATATAAGGAATAGATGTGAAACAAAGTTACAGAACCTCAGTACAAGGGGTGAAAAGGCTCAGCAGTGAAAGGGTTAAGCATCATGGTGGTTAGAGGGGCCCCTTTGAGTATTTAAAAAAACTGCCGAACGCTGATACAGCGTTTTATTCATTACTGAGTACTGTAAAAAAAAAAAAAAACAACACATTAAGGTATATATTGTGATGGTGCAATTATAGGACAGTGTTCCTTTATGATATAACACACAGGTGATAATGGTTATGAATTTCATTAGGTTCACGGAGTTCCTCAATAAGTCTATCCATATCTTCTCTCCTCAGATCTTCAGTCTAAAAAAAAAAATTCCACATGAATAATTTTTTATTATGAAAAAGTCTATACAGTCAGAGGGTTTCGGCAGATTTTGGCCTGGGAGGCGAATGTGAATAAATGGCCCAGCTGTCACCGATTTTTTTTAACCTAATTTTTTGTGTAAATATTAATTTAATATGACTAAGGGCTTTCTTGTCCCATCAATGAGCACACCCTTTATGTCAGGGTTTCCCAAACCTGTCCTCGGGACCCTCCGCCTCGCCAGGTTTGCAGGATATGTGAAGCACAGCACAGGGGATAGGATTTGCTGCTCAGTGATTGCAGGATTCAGTCTGCATTTCTCCCAAGATGATCTGCAAAATCTGGCCTGGTTGAGGGTCCCGGGGACAGGTTTGGGAAACACTGCTTTAGGTCATCACACCATGGGGTCAACGTGACAATCACGTAAGCGCACATTTTTTGCTGTGACATTGTCAGAAGGCGACCCCCTGGGAAGGTAAGTTTTGCTCTCCACATATAGTATGTTGGTGTGTTATGACAGTCACGCATTCCCTAGGGACAGTTTGTTTGACTCTGCGTGTAAGGGTTAAACAATGTGCTATTCCCAATTGAGGACGACTCCTAGAACATAAAAACACTGAACTCACCAGATCTGCAACATTACGTGAAACGACAAAAAAGGTAAAAATAAGGTGCATCCTATGTGCCGATGTAGGGCGTCAACCTCAGTGGGCTGAAATCTTGGGGCATCCTTGCTGTGCATCAGCCCTACCCACTTATTGCGCAGCAATAAAACCCACAGTAAAGTGCAATATGTGTTAATGTATCACAGTGCTCCAAAGTAGTGGAGACTCTCCCATTGGGGCACAAGGGCAGCACCACCAGTTTTTGGCATAAAGAACAAATTTAAAGATCACTTGGATGCAAGAGTTCTATTTTTTCCTGTTGGGGGGGGGAGAAGAGACTCGCTCCGCAGCAGTAACACTTACAGTAGTGTAGTGTGTTTGTGTGCAAGGGTTTTCAATGTGGATCTCTTTGATACAGTAATGCGTGGTGTGTATGATTGCATCAGAGCTCCACAACAATAAAACTGTATGAGATGATCTTACTTTCCAGTGCACTGTAACAGTAATTATGTTGAGCTCCACATTAATAAAGTGTTTAATACGTGTTGTGTGCGATTAGAGATAGTGTTTTTACATGGAGTTAAAACTATGCTTAACCTTTTTGTCATGCCCCATGATTTAGGATTTATTGTATATTTTTCTGTTTTGTGTTGAATCTGCCTTTGCTGCTTACATATTGATTTCATAGCTATTTTGTCCCTGCTGGGTTTCCTTAGCTTGCTGCATCCAACTAGTTCCACCCCTTTTGCTCAGTGTCTTGTTCTAGGGACTTCCTGGTTATATAGCAGCCATTCTTTGCTCACTGCTGGACAAAACTAAGGTCTTTTTACCTGCATTGCTGTACACTATTACAAGATTCTAAGTGTCAGCTTTGCCGAGTTGAAGCTATCTGCCGAACTTCATCGTGTGAGTACTGGTCAAATACAGACATGGTTAGTCTCAAGCACCTACGCCTCAGAGCCTTGCTATGGAAGCAGAATATTTTTAGTAACTACAGTTCCTTTTTCCAGGCGATTAATCAGCACACGTCTACAGCAAATGTGTTAATTAGTGGACTTTAGTTATTCAAGGGATGGGACCAAATTAACGGGATCAGATGCCCCGGCTCCACAGCAATAAAAACACACAGCACATTACTGTGAGTTGTTACATCGGGGATTGGTTGCTTTGCTTCACCTATTCATATTTTTTCCTTCAGATAAAAAAAAATCATGACAGCGGTTTTAAATGCTACAAAACAACTCCTTTACGCAACCTGATCTTGCTGATTGCGTCATTTTACAATGTTGTCTTCATGTAACACCGTCAGGAAATCACAAGCTGTGACCATTAAAGTCCGACACACTTCAGAACATACCATGATCAACATTAAGGGCTCTATTACATCCTCTGCGCAATTGCACTCGCGCAGCGCAATTTTTTATGCGCACGAAAAAAGTGATCGCGGGGAAAAAAAACGTTTTACTATCCGAGCGCATTTTTTCATCCTTCAAGATTTTTCGTGCGCAAAGTACCGCGAGAAATCGGTGTGTGGACTGTTTTTCACGGGATTCAGCCAATCAGAATTAAGAACCACCATTTTCTAACGTTAGGTTGTTGCGCATGTCAAAGTCAGTCTGAGTATATTTGCTGCAGGAAAAAAAAATTAAAGCAATGTATTAATTTTATTGTTTGGGTATGTGTAGAATGTGTAACTTTACTGTGCTGTATTTTCTGTGCTGTGTATTTCGTTTCAGCCAGGACGATCAAATTTACAGTTACCACCTGCTTTTCAAAGACGTTAAGAAAATGCACGCAAACCTTCGTTGCGCGCCGATTGTAATGCCATCCGCATTCCTGTGCACGAACAAATTTGCGCTCACAATGTTAAGTATAGGATGCGCGTGGGGATTTGCGTTCGCGCTGGTCATTCGCGGTAGACGAAAATGCACATTGTTTGCGCGAACGTCGTAATACGACGTTCTGCGCAAATGCTTTTGTCCTCGCGCAAATGCGCATTTGCGTGCACGCAAAAATCGATGCGCGAGGAATGTAATAGGGCTCTAAGAGTTTTCATTTTACCTTTTGTATTCTTTCGATCACCTCTAGATTTTCTTGCTTCATCTTTTCCCGCTCAGCTTCCATCTTCTCCTGCAGCATCTCCACGTGCTGGTCAAAACGTTTCTGCTCCTCTTCCAGCTGTTCCTCCAGCTTCTTATTGTATTCTTCTGCCATTTCTTTCTCTCTGCTCGCTGCCTCGACCCTTGCTCTTTCAGCTGCAGGAGAACAAGTACATGCAGGGAGTATTGTGACCATCACAAATCTATGGGTCTGCTTAAAGGAAATCCCCTGGCCATCCATCCAGCCATACACATCAACGCACGATATCCTGCAACACGGAGACTTGCTCAAAAATAAAGACTATTAACACTTCATTGTTGACGTTTGCCCTGAAGGACTTCAAGACAAACACATACCAATGAATAAGCCTTCGATAAAAACATTAAACCAATGAGCCACATTTTGGCCCCACACGTGACCCCCCCCCTCAATAAAAGGGTGGACCTAATGATCATAAGGGAACACATGTGTCCCGTAGGTAAGTATCCATCTTCAAGTCACAGCACATTGCTACAAATTAACTTAAAACATTTTATTGTTGTATAAACTAATCTAATCATCTTAATCCTCTAAATATACAGAATTAGTCTCGCCTCACTTTTTTCCATATTGCCTAAATTCTAGCACCAACCTTTCTCACTGCCACTATTTGCGTAGTATTCTAGTAGTAACCCAATCCTAGAAGTAACCATGACACTAACCCCAATACAAGCAAAAACAATAACCCTAATCCTTACACAAATAGTAACCCAACCCAAGCAGTAACCCTAACCAATACAAGCAGAAACCGTAAACCTAACAGCTAAAAGTAACCCTAACAGTAACCCCAGCTATTTGGGGCTATAAGTGGGTAGAGTGATTGTATAGAAGCACGGCGAAGGAGGTAAAGCTGGGGCATAGACTGGGCACGGGGCCAAAAATACGTGCACCTCCAGAATTCTGGGCATTTCTAAAAATCTTCGAATTCGCCTGATATTTTGGATCGATCCGAATTGGCAGATTCCAAAACGAACCTAACAAAAATGTTGGTCTATGCCCAGGTCTCATTAATGGTCATTCATGGTGTAGTCTTTGTAATAAACCTTTTAAAAACCATTGTTTAAATGGTAAGGGTTTAGTTTGTGCTGCACTATATAACCACCTGCTATGGGCAGTAGACGCAAAATATACAATCGGTCACCCTTTAACTACTAGACTTTGTACATTTTCCCAACTATTTCATCCGCTCCATTTACTCCAACCTTGCATTTCGTCTTGAAGTTTGAGGAACACGCTCACTTACCTTCAATTTCCTTTTGTTGCTTTGTCAGTGAACGATCTGCATTCCTTATTGTAATTTCAATGTCTTTTATACTTGCGAGAAATTCCTGCTGCACTTCGTGAGCCTTCGAATTAGAAGATTAAGTGAATGGATAAGTGCAAGATAATGCACCTGGGACATAAAAACCCAAGGGCTGAATATAGAATATTTGATACAGTCCTAACCTCAACATCTGAGGGTTGGGATTTAGGGGTCATTATTTCAGAGGATCTAAGGGTAAGTAGTCAATGTAATAGAGCAGCAGGAAATGCTGGCAGAATGCTTGGTTGTGTAGGGAGAGGTATTAGCAGTAGGAAAAGGGAAGTGCTCATGCCACTGTACAGAGCACTGGTGAGACCTCACTTGGAGTACTGTGTGCATTACTGGAGACCGTATCTCCAGAAGGATATAGACATCTTAGAGAGTTCAGAGAAGGGCTACTAAAATGGTGTACAGCTTGAAGGAGAAAAGTTACCAAGAAAGGCTTAATGATCTTAACATGTACAGCTTGGAAAAAAGACGAGACAGGAGATATGATAGAAACATTTAAATACGTAAAGGGAATCCACAAGGTAGAGGAAGGGAGTATATTTAAAAGGAAACAAAATAGCAAAACAAGAGGACATAGTCTTAGATTAGAGGGGCAAAGGTTTAAAAGTAACATCAGGAAACATTATTTTACTGAGAGGGTGGTGGATACATGGAACAGTCTTCCAGTAGAAGTGGTAGAGGCCAAAACAGTAATTGAATTTAAGCAGGCATGGGATAGGCATAAGGCTATCCTAAACAAAAGATAAATCCAGGTAAAGTATCCATGTAATTGGGCAGACTAGATGGGCCGAAAGGTTCTTATCTGCCGACATTTTCTATGTTTCTATTAAACAACAAAACATCATATTTTCGGTCAGTAGCTAATTTCGTATATACAGGGTTCATTATGAATCTATTCTGAACTATAGAATCAAAATGAACAATTTCAGAAATGACGGTCCACAAACTTCCCTTATTTGCTCAGATTATGAACATAAAGCAGCTGCAGGGACACGATCTCCTTTTACTTGGCTTTACCGTATTTTTCCGTGTATAAATGACGCCCCCTTTTCTAATCTAAAATTAAGAAATCAATATTTTAAACCTAAAAACCAGAACACATTTAGCTTAAAGGGATATGCATGTCTAAAAAAAATTAAATTGACATTTAAAACACATTTATACCTATAGAGAAACTAGAATAAAATCAATAAAGTTTAAAAATATTTTAAAAAAAGGATGTTTATTTTCCTGCTTTAAGTGTGTGTAATTTCATCTCTGGCGACGCCCCTCAGCTAGGGGTTTTCAGTTCCTACTTCCTGAATATTCCCCGCCTCCTCCCCGCCCACTACTCCACCCAAAGCTTTCACTTTCTCTTTGTGAGAGTGGATTTTTCTTCTCTGCAGTAGCTGGGGTGAAAGTTCAGCCCCGCCCTCACCTCAGCTCAAAGTGCAGGAGGGAGGAGCAACTCCATCACACATGCTCAGGATGTTTTTTATCTATACCTAGGTATACACACTGATTGGTTAGCTCAAACTGCCTCGTGAGATGGGTGTTGAAAATGTCAAGAAAGAAAAGCAGGTAAATATGAATAAAATTTACTTGCTTTTTATGCCGGCTGAATGAGACCACTGACTCATTCAAAAAGGCATTGCATGATTTTAAATGCACATTAGCAAAGCATGCATGTTCCTTTAAATTTTGCAGAATTAGGCATTTTTATTTTCTGCCACTTTCATGTATACTTTCACCATTATGTACTTCATTTAATTAATGTGAAATAAGAGGAAACTGCTAATGTTAGAGGAAAGCCATTGTCTAATTCTGAAGAGGTGAAAACCAAGGTGGTCCAAAACCTTTTTAATTCAGTTTATTCATCATTTTATAGGATAAATACAGCATTAGTTAATACCTTTATCCCTCTGCCTGGCTTTCGGTCATAAATTTCCATAATCTGCATTTTTTCTTCCAAAAAGATCTTGTGTCCACCAGGTTTTGAATAGTAATTTCCAGATATATTTTTTCTCAGTGTTTGACCGAGTTCATCAAGAAGCTTCTCGCAAAACCTGATCGATGCGTCCTCATTCATTTTGGAAAACCTTTCCTTTGCGCGATCTAATTTCTCCTGTTAATAGAAAATAATTTAATTGCTCAAATCTGTATTAATGATTTTCTACAATTAGGAAAATAAGACTCAAACTCACTTAATGTGTGTATTAGGTCAGCAAACATGACAGTCATGCACCTGTCAAGCAAGAGATATGTTGCAAGGAAAGGAACCGGTCACAGCAGAAAGGGTATGCCCAAAGCAGCAAGATTTTCCTGGAAAACATCATTTCAGTCCTATCCAAGATGCTTAATAAGGTCCTTAGAGAAGCCAAAAATTGCATGTTTTTTCTAAAATCCTGCTCCTTCATTTCTCTAGCCAGTTCCTTTACTTGGTACAAGGCTGGGGTCAGACTAACGCATTTTTAACGTGCATTTAGGCGCACTTAATCACGGCTGTAGTAGCAGAAAATGACGGCCAATATATGAAGTACGGCCGCACGAAAGTTTGGCTGCGCAACGCAAGCGGCAAATGAAAGCATTTTTTTCGAGAAAGTAGAACCGTTAGTACTGACGGACAGAGTGCGCTGCGTCCGCATAGCGGCGTGTGTGCGTGATTAGATTTCAGACGCTGCTAATGTCCGGCCTAAATAACATCCAGACGCAAAAAGTGTTTTGACGATCCGTAAAAAAACACGCACGAAAATGCGCATCGTTTGATCGCTTTCACGTCCACCGTAAACAAAAATACGTCAATGGGTTCGGACGCACTTTTTGACGGTTGATGCTAAATATGCGTTCGTTTGACCCTAGCCTAAGTGGACTATGCGCTGGCTGCCTGTGAAACCAAAGGACTTTGAGGGTGAAGTATATTGGCGCATGCTCCTCTTTGTTGCCTTAAGGACCAAGAGATGTTTGAGCCTTCATTACGTGAAACGTATGGAGGGCATTTCTACAGGTTTTGCAAAAGAGGAGCTTCACATTAGAGCTTTGCTTAGGCCTCACCAAATCTTGGCCCTCTTTGTTCAAGCTCCAGCCTATACAAGAACCAAAATTGGGGAGGAGGGTGACCACCTGTTCTTTGCTCCTCCTGAGATCCTATCTAAAGCCCCAGGGCCAGATGGAATTCACCCGCGAGTACTGAGAGAGCTATGTGTTGAAATATGTAAACCTCTGTTCTTAATCTTTCAAGATTCTTTTCTTTCAGGAATAGTACCAGAGGATTGGAGAAAAGCTGACGTTGTCCCTATATTTAAGAAAGGTTTAAAATTTGTGCCTGGGAATTATAGACCTGTGAGCTTAACATCTGTGGCTGGGAAAGTATTTGAGGGGTTACTAAGGGATAATATTCAGGAATTTATTGGGAGGTATAATGTAATTGGCAAAAATCAGCATGGTTTCATGAAACAGATCAGGTCAGACTAACCTAATTACATTCTATGAGGAAGTAGGTAGAAGTATAGATCAGGGGGTCGCAGCAGATGTGATTTACTTAGATTTTGCAAAAGCTTTCGACACCGTTCCACACAAAAGGTTACTATTTAAATTAAGAAAAATTGGTCTAGATGAAAATACTTGTTCTTGGATAGAAAACTGGCTAAAAGATAGGGTACAGAGAGTGGTCATAAAGGGTACATTTTCAAGATGGACACCAGTGGTAAGCGGTGTCCCTCAGGGGTCTGTTATAGGACCAATACTATTCAATTTATTTATAAATGACCTTGAGATAGGCATTGAAAGTCATGTATCAGTGTTTGCAGATGACACAAAACTAGGAAAAGTAATACAATGTGAGCAGGATGTTACTTCGCTGCAGAGGGATTTAGATAGATTGGGGGACTGGGCACTTAAATGGCAGATGAAATTTAATCTAGATAAATGCAAAGTTATGCACTTTGGAGTGAAGAACACACAAGTAATTTATACCCTAAATGGTACGGAGTTAGGGAAATCCAAGCAGGAGAAGGATTTGGGAATAATCATAGACTTCAAACTAAGTAACAATGTGCAGTGTCAAACAGCAGCCGCCAAGGCCAGCAAAGTACTGGCATGCATTAAAAGGGGAGTTCACTCACGGGATGAAAACATAATTTTGCCTCTGTATAAATCAATGGTCAGGCCGCACCTTGAATATGGCGTGCAATTTTGGGCACCGGTCTTAAAAATAGATATTATAGCGCTAGAAAAAGTGCAGAGACGGGCAACTAAATTAATGAGGGGAATGGAAGGGTTAACTTATGAGGAAAGACTAGCAAGTTTAAGCCCATTTAGAGAAACGGCTCAGTCGAGGGGATTTGATAACTTTAAATCTATACGGGCCATTATAAACCATTTTCTGGAAACATTCATTAATAGGCCTATACACAAGGTCACCCATTTAGACTGGACGAAAGGAAATTCACCCTAAAGAATAGGGTTATTTTACAGTGAGAATAAAAGCTGTGGAATTCTCTGCCTGTTGAGGTGGTTGGTTCAGAGTCTACAGACTTTTAAACAGCGACTGGATGACTTCCTGCAAAACATAAGGGTTATAATATTTAATATGTGGGTAAAAGCTTCTAGATCAGGGAGAAATCGGACACCATCTGCGGTCAAGAAGGATTTTTGTCCCCAGTGTGTTGCATTTTGGTGAGCGCTTCAGACTGTTTTTTGCCTTCTTTTGGATCAACAGTAGTAGGTGATGTGTAAAAGGCTGAACCTGATGGACGCATGTCATTTTTTCAGCAAGGGAAGGTATATTAATAAAATAGATATTGGAAGGTTCAATAAATTTTGCATTCAATTAAAGTTATACTGTACATAAATGTGACCTTTGACCGTCTTCTCAGCTTTTGAGCCTTTCATTGCCAATAAACTCCCTAAATGAAGTGCGATAGGACAGCACAAACAGCTCTGGGTACTTCTAACACTGACATTTCTTACATATTTCCAAATCCGCTCAAGATGAGCCATTATCAAAGCTTGAGATTTCAAAATCTATGCTGCTGGTGACTCTACAAACCTTTCCACCTAACATCAGATCGGGGGAGCTGGGGGGGGGTGGAGTTCAGTGGTCAAGGTAAATAGTGTCCCTTTCATTTTTCTCCAGAGCTAGTCCAAATAACTATTAAATGGGTGTCAAATACTCCATGTTCTTTGGTCAATTAAAAACAGACATGCATCTGCCCTGGGACGGACAAACCAAAATGACTTTAAATTTTCGTTTTGGGAAAACTAGAACAAAGGAAAACATTTAAAAAAACGGAACTATTTCTCTCTGCGCTCAAATCAAAAGATGGGGCAAAATCAGTTGTCTTAGTTGAGTTAATGCAGTGGTATTGTTTGTTTTATATGTAAAATCATATATTGGCTCTTTTTTTACACTTCCTACATTTGTCATGTTTGGTATCATTGTAAAGACTAGACTCTGACCTTTCCAATGACACCTCACTTAACCGTGTGCAGTGTACAATTCAGAGATTCCAAAGTCCTTCTCATTGCAGTGCCACGGTCTAGGTTGTTGATGAAACAATGCATTACATCAGCTCCACACTTGCTGGCAGTTTGGGAAAGGAGAAGGTGAGTTAGCGCAGCATCACTGTTCACTTTATAATAATTGTAAGTTAATAGTGCAGAGTTTTAAAAACAAAACTCCTTTTTACATCAATCTAACCTGATTCCAGTGATGCCAAATACAAAGGCTATAGTCTGACCTTTCTAATGATACCTCTGACGTCCCTCTAGCTCTTAGGGCTCCAGGGATACAGTAGTCTAACTAAAAATGTTATTACATAGAACAAGGTAGCCCTTTGTGGCAGGCGCCAGGTAGGCACATGCCTACTCTGCCTAGTTATAAATCCAGCCCTGCACACACCTGTTATTGACAATACAGGGAATGAGCGGCTTTACTACTTATAAAAACAAGACAAAACACATTTGCTTTTTCCCCTCATATTAAAGTAACTGCACAAAGTTAACCATTTTCATTGCTGTACTTTTCCACTGTCTTCCCATTGGCCATCGTGTGACCAATGATTAGACTTTGCCCATCTTTCCCCTTTGTGATTACGGAACGGCTGAAAAGTCACATGATTATTTTATTTACGCCGATTCATATGGAGTGCTCTTTAATCAGTTTCTCCTCCACTCTTTTACAGACTTCCCAGTTAAAGGAGTCTTTCTTTCGGCTGAATAACCGATCAATGTGTGCTTTGAGAGACGCTCTATTGCTGTAACAAATATTAGGCCTTATCAAAAAAGACCAGAATCTATGTCACTGATACATTGTAAATCCCACTTGATATTCTGTATATAATCTTATCACGAGCTGGTGGACACTTCGCAGTTGCCCCATTACTAAGTACGGTAACCCACCTTAAAAGAATGCTGGTGTTTTTGCTCGGTGTCTTTAAAGGAACGTGCCAGAAATAATTCCAGAGCAATTTTCTCACATTCCATGTGCAATTGGAAGAATTCCAGCTCTGTCTCTGTAGGGAATTTTCTTACATGTTTGTTCATCTCGGTGTTGTACTTGGTTACAGCATCCTTTAAAGCCTGGATATTCTCCGATTCTGCCAAAGCGACCACCGCGTTCTCCATGCATGGCACCGAGCCGCTCTTTATCGCTTCCACATATGACACTGCAAGGTTTCCCAACACTGACACATAGGGACAAAGGATTAGGTTTATATATTTAGGTAAGAACTTTGCTCATGTTGTATTTGTACGTGTCATTCGACAATAGCCAAGTTCTATTTAGACCAATGTCCGGTTCTTTCTCATCTAAATACACGAATAGATCTTTTATGAATCATTAAAAGGAACAGTCAGTCCATAAATTCCCATTTTGTTTCTACATTAATAGCTGCAGATGCTACTGAATTGGTCTCGGTAATATGGCAAGGTTTCTATCATTTGACCAAGCACAGAAGAATTTCAAACTCCTGATTGGTCATTTGAAACCTTCCCACGCTACCCAAAGCAAGGATATTAAAACGCATCACTATCACTGCATTTTTTATGCAAAATCATGGACTTGCAGGTAAGCCGATCTGGCTTTACAGTCAATGGGCTATGGTGATCCACTTTGATCGCCCTGTGACCTGATTCATTGTGAACCCATTGGTTGCGGCTGCGCCCACATCGATCATGAATTCTGCCCATGATTTGCCTTAAGCATGGAAGTATTTAAGTGCATGAAAGCAAATGCAATGAAAAAACTGGAAAGTAAACAGCGTATTAAACCACTTAAAAAAACATCAAAAGGAAATCTAAGATCTCAGCACCCCAACTGGGCCACATCTTAATGCCGCTCCCTTGCCAGACACCTGTTCTCCCACCAGCAATCTTTTGTGCCTTCTCAAGGTCTTAGTCAAAGATTAAGGACAGGTACACTGAAAGCAGGAATTGCATTCCCCAGAAATGAGGCAGCACTCAGATCGCGTAAAACAGATCTTTTAGTGATATATCTAACACACAGACCCAACCAAATGGAGAATGACACCCAAGTACCCCCCCCCCCATCTTAAGTGAACCGGACAAAAAGTATGGCAGACTGTAATCACAAGGAGGACATGAATAAAGTGGATCACAGCACACACAATGGCCTGTTAACAGGGCAATGTTTGGCAAACAACATTCAAACCTTTCACAGATGTAATAAAGTTCTATATGGGGGGGCTGTAATAATGGTAACATATTAACAATTACAAAATTCATAACAGGCCCTGTACCCCTACAGGCACAGGATGACTTAGACCTAGGAGCAGGTTAGGCAGGGAATAGAATGATTCATCAAACCCACCCAGTTCCACACCTAGTAATGACAAGTCCAGGTACCCAGAGTTCGAATGGAGTCTCGTCACCATACCTTTATTTACATTTCAACTTGTGTTAAAATACAATCTATAAGCCCAATATGTAGAAATTAGATATTATTGACTTTGATTCTCATGGTCTAAGGTCAATTTTGGTTCAGTCTAGTGTCTGAGAAATCAGGATGCCCTGGTGATATTTATATACTAAACAATAGGGGGATAAGGTGCAAGAGGAAACAAGATGCTTGTAACATTTATCTGATTGCAATACAATTTATAGTTTCCCTAGTTGTAATTGGTAATATATCTAAAGACAGCCGAATTAGATACAAAACAAACATGCAGGAGAATTCTTATCACACCCTGGGAACATCTGGCCAGCGTTCTCATGCTGTGACGATAAGTGTCTCTTATGTGTTTGGAATAAGGGGGTCAAGGGATTTCTAATGGTCAAAAGCAGAAAAGGGGAGAGAAGGAAGCCTCATAGCGTGTCTCAGGTCTCTTGCAAATGAGACCCCAAATCCGCCTTACATCCAGAACGATTAAGCTTTTCTCAGCAATTTATCAATTGACTAGCTTTTGTATTCATGTTTAACCTCTAGTTTCTGATCATTATTCTGTATGAATATACTAATTGCTACCAGTTACAAAAGTATATTGCTTAATCATTTATTCTAATATCAGTGTCTTGTGTTTATCTACTAAAAATTTGTAGCATGGTTCTTTTGTCATCATTTGCCATTGTTTAATACCATCTATGTGTGTCATTACTCTCAGCCAGAGGTAGCAGTTGCAGCTCAATGGGTTAATTGATCATATTTAATGAACCATTTGTACCAAGGTTATTTTTAGCCAATGCTTTAATGTCATCCATGTGTGTCTCATTGCTCTTAGCCAGACTCAGCATTTGCATTTTAAGCTTAATGGATTAATCTTAACTACAGTGATGTTCCTTAATGTGTAATGTTCCTGATTGTCACATGTAATCTTTCTGCAGTAATTTAAGTGATATCGTTTGGATACCAGGATGTTTCAGGTTGATGCGTTGAGACATTTGCATTGAGTGATGCATGGATTTATATTTACACGTGTTGGCTTCTGTGATAAACTGGTTTCAAGAACGTCCTTGGGGTTTTGATATATTTGCCTAATATCCAATTGCGTGTATATATTGTTTTCACTGAATGTTTAATGAAGTTTTCCTTTCACCAGTCTCAGGTCCTGTTGATTTAATAAATTGAGTAGACAATACACAATTCTGTGTCATTTTTCTATATTCACTTACTTCTTCCATTAACCACAATTGCACCTGGGAGGGTTTTAATGGAGCCCGACCTAAAAATGTACTTGCAGAAACTTTTAGATTGTGCCACAAATTCTTCATCCAGTTCATCAATTGTAAGGTTTTCCAGATTCTTTAGCTTTCTGGGAATCACTGGGGTTACGAACACAAAGCATTTGTGGGAGTGAAAATACTGCTGAATGCATCGTCGAGGGAGATTGTAATCTTCAATCTTCTTGCACTGGGTGTCCTTGCTCTTGGGGTCGTCTAAAAAGGCAGTATTGTAGACATTAGAAAATTATATCGGATTCCCTTTTTCTCAGACCACAATCAGATGTGAGGCAATGGGAAATATCTACGCCATAGTAATGCACGTAGAATGCAAACATCTGTATTGACATACCAGCATCGGCTCCTGATAGAGTATCAGGGAATAGCAAAATAAGATTCTGACTTATGCAGTTGGTACGGCACCTCAGACAAAATAGACCTGTTAGTGCGCTCGACTGACCCTGGCCTATGTAGGCTGTACGGACGTGCCTCCTGGCGTCCTTCGCAGCATTGTGACACTTCGATGGGATCGGCCACATGCTGTAGTACGCGTGCCAATTACTCACTAGTGTGTGGTGATGAAAGCCTCCACAGAGGCGATACAACACGAGGTCGATGGGGCTGCAAAGTCTGATCCTCCATAGGAGGATCGAACCTTGCAGCACTGCGCACACTAACTGCGCTCAGCGAGGTGGCCAGACGGGCATCACAGTGGAAGGAACGTCTACACTCCCGGATGTTCTTTTCGCTCTGCAAAACACTAGTCTGACCCCAGCCTTAATTGGAAGAGGTTCACCCTGCGACTCACAATGAGTCAGTCGTGATCTGGCCCTTGGGCTTTTATTATTTCACCCTATCCGTTACCATTAATGAAGGAGTCATTAATTATAAAAGATTCTACTCGTTAATGCCAAAAGCTACTGTCTTATTCATGCCGAGCCACAAACATTTCTTTGAGCAGCTTACTGAATATACGTTCGCATTGAGTCCCTACAAAGTATAGGAAGCCCTAATGCTGAAGCATAAATAATCTGAAGGCTGAGTGTCGCCAGGGTGGATGGTGCCCCAACAAAAAAACAAGGGAGTTAACGACTGGACTGTTTTACCATTGTCAAAGTGCATAATGCAGTTTACATATCTGCTCTCCAAATTTTTCTTTTACTCCTTTACTGTACCCCACACAATTTTTCCTGACCATTAAAATTTACTTTCTAAAAACATACAAACCCACAAAAGGGAAAAACACTTTCAAACTTTGAATCCCAAATTCTCTTACACATCTACAACTGCCACAAGATAGACCCCAGCTAGTTCTAAGTTTTGTCCCGAGTTTAGAAATACCCCATGTTTAGAGTTTAAAAAAACATCGTAATGATTAGGAACCCGGGGGGGGGGGGTGAAGCAGCTGGCAGGCAAAAGGAGTGACCTCACGAGTCTCCTCATTTTGCAAAAATTTGTACAGAAAACCCTAAACTCACATTTTACAATATGGAAAAATCCAATATGTATAGTCTGTTCATCTTGTAATAACAAAGTGTAAGAGCCCGTACTGTATACACCGTCTGCAACTCGCGCCTTACATTACCAAGATTCAGGGGGTGATGACTGAAAATCCCTGTACAGTACAGATACAAGGTGTTACTGTAATTTGTGACTGCTGCACCACACTGTGCTTAATGTAAAAGCCACTATTTTAAATGTAATTGTATTATCCACACTGTAAAAGCCACCATTTTTACTGTAATGACGTGACACGTGGCTTTATTACTAGACGCCTGTCTATCAGGTTTTTAATCACCTGCTTGTATGTGGCCGGGTATGTGCTCAGGGTCATAGCTCTGCCGATGGGCATCCAGGGATTCATTTTCTTTGCCAGAATGCAAGTTCCTCGCAGAGTCTAAAGTTTGAATGTTTGCAGTCAGGTTTTTTTGTGCAGTTAAGGCTCACAACCTTAAAGCTAGTGAGCTGCCCCTGTATCATACATACAGGGTAATTCAAAGAGATCCGAATTGCTTGAGAAAGGTAACCGAACGCTGAAAATCAGCATTCGGTTACCTTTCTTTGCCATTCGGCTATCCAAAGAGCAGGCAATTTGCCAAATCCTGGCGAATTGCCCTGCCATTCGGTGCCTGTTCGAGGGCAGTGAAATCCCCATGAAACAGCACTGCTTCGGCTATTCAGAGAACACAAACCAGCAGTGAATGGTTCCCGAATTGCCCTGTCATTCGGTGATTTCATGCGGCAGGTTTATTCAGGCGAATCCCATAGGCTTCAATGTTAAAAATATTGCCGTTTTAATTCAATATCTAATAAACCGTTCATTATAAAATTCTGCAGTAAAGAGTCTCTTTATTCATAGATTTTTTTTAGGATATTTTAAGCATTTTTCAGATTTATTTTTTCTCCGATTGATAAGTCCGTTTTTTTTTTTTTTTAACTTTACTTATTTTTTCTGTAACAGCCCTTTTTATTATCATTCATTGGATCATATGTAAATTCCAGACATTTTCGCTCAGTAGTTTCTTTGCAGACAGCGTTTCACTTTTCAATCATTCATGCAAACTGTTCTGCTAATTTATTCACCTCCCCCATCTGCGGTGTCGGCTTCTTCCGGAGGCTTCGCTGCGTGTGATCGGCTCCTACTCGGGTTTTTCCGGCGTCTTAGACGGGATAATCCAGATGTTTTTGCAGGTTTTCAGTGTTCATTCGCTGGGTTTTGCGGTTAGTTTTCGGTGGGTTTGCGGTGACCTTTCCCTGCAATTCGGGGACCCTGTGGTGCTTGAATACACCGCAGGGTCACCGAAATGGGATTGGCAAAAGGAACCGAATTGAAGAGAACGAAAAGTCACCGAACGTGCGGTGACTTTTTAGAATCTCTTTGAATTACCCTGATAGTCTCTAGAATATGGACTTGGAAAGTGAGAGGAATGGGAGAATTTTTCTTGTTTGGATTTTTCGACCTAGAATTTTTCATTCTCCAGTCATTCTCCTGCTTTTCACCTCTTTGAATAACCCTGAAATAGTTCCCTGCATCCTTCCATCAATCCCATGTACAGGTCATGTTGAAGGAGTACTTCAGTGATGGAGATACAGGTCCATGATGATTAGTCAAAGGTAAAGCTGGACCAGCATTGAGAGACATGTAGATCAGAAACCTCAGGGGTGTTAACGTTAACCATCAAGAATCTATAGCTACTCTGCATGGCCTCGTAGAGACTGCAGTGGATATCAGTTTTGCACAAAGCAGCTGCCAGTACCTATAGGTGGCTCGCAAATATTATGTGACACACGGTCTAAAATGCTCCTAATCAGCCGGTACCTTTGCACTTCAGGGATTTCATGAGATACTCGTCTTCGGTTATTTCTTTTCCATCAAGTATCAGCTCCAGAGGGAAATCACGGACGCACCATGTGAAGGAGGGGGAAACTCGTTTGCATTCAGAGATGTTAAACTCATCTTCCTGGGAAGCCTGCAGTCGAATCCGTTTTGTTAATTCGGTCACATAGCTGAGACTTTATAAAGGAGAAAGTGACAGCATGTAATTCAACTTCTACATCCGCATGGGGGAGGGGGGGGTTGCACATCAGTACCATCATGGGGGCAGTAAGCTGGTGAACAGGCCGACTCAATTCTGATAAATATCTGAGCATTCAATAGTTTATTTGCTTCCATGTAATGTGCCATGAGGCATGGTAACCGATTCTGCGCTGTATAGGGAACACACACACCTTTCTGCCGGTAACTGATGGAAATTTTATAAACCCGTGATGGTTCATTGTTAACCTAAACAAAAATGTTCCATCATATCTGTTTTTTTGGGATATTGAAAAAGATGCAACATGTGGACATCCCAGACTTAGGCTGCGGTAACACAAGTGCACTTTTCGCGTCCGTCTGACAGCAATGTTTGCTGTCTGTTCTAGCTTTTTCAAAAGGAGTCAAATAGAGAACACACAAAGCACGTGTGCACTTTCTCATGCCTGCTGCCATGGACGCCAAAACGGCAGACATGAACAGGCGACAGACTTGGAGTAACCCCTGCATACAGCTTTTTTTCCCCCCAATGTCAGTCGTAACTGATACAATGTAACCACAATCTCATCCGTTTTAGAGTGCATCCGTTTCAATGGATGCACTGTGTGCTCGTGTGACCGCAGCCCTAGCTGGGTTTTGGAAAGGCCTTTCAGAACTCTTGACTGAAATCTGTATCCTGGAATTCAGTTACTGCCTTTGATTAATCGAAGACGCAATATACCGAGACTCAAATCTTTGGTGATATACCAGCAGTGCAAACGTCACGGTGCGCCCGACATAATTAGTGGGTGCCGGCCGGAGGGTCTGTTCTGAAAATGGCCTACTTTTTCAGAACAGTCTAACAATGATTGGGCATGCCGGTGCCTCCCTGTGACATAATCAGTGGGTGCCGACCAGAGGGCTGTCTCCTAAGCAATCAAACTCGCAGTAATGTGTGCTATGTATGAGCAAATTATAGGTGAGGCTGGCTGTGTGTGTGGGCCCCCTAAACTCAGGGGTCTGGTTGTAGTGGCACTCTGGTTCAGAGTGCCACTACAACCAGACCCCTGAGTTTAGGGGGCCCACACACACAGCCAGCCTCACCTATGATTTGCTCATACATAGCACACATTACTGCGAGTTTGATTGCTCTGAGATACAGTGGCAAGAAAAAGTATGTGAACCCTTTGGGATTACGTGGAGTTTTGCATGAATTGGTCATAAAATGTGCTCTGATCTTCATCCAAGTCACAATTTGAAAAACAGTCTGCTTAAAATACAACACAAACATTATATGTTCATGTGTTTAGTGAACATAACATGTAAACATTCACCGTGCAGGGTGGAAAAAGTATGTGAACCTTTGGCAGCAATAACCTCAAACGTCTCCTGTAGTTGCAGATCAGACCTGCACAACGATCTGGAGTAATTTTGGACCACTCTTCACAAAACGGTTTCAGTGTAGAAATATTCTTCGATGTCTGGTGTGAATCACTCTCTTAAGGTCATGCCACAGCATTTCAATCGGGTTGAGGACTGGGCCACTCCAGAAGGCGTATTTTGTTTTGTCGAAGCCATTCTTTTGATGAATTACTTGTATGCTTTGGGTCATTGTCCTGTTGCATCACCCATCGTCTGCGAAGCTGCAGTTGGCAGACAGATGGTCTTACGTTTTCCTGCAAAATGTCTTGATAAACGCTGGAATTCATTTTTCCAAATCAATGACAACAATCCATCCAGGCCCTGAGGCAGCAAAGCAGCCGCAAACCATGATGCTCCCTCCGACATGTTTTACAGTGGGGTTGAGGTTTTGATGGTGTGCTGTGCCTTTTTTTCTCCACACAGTGTTGTGTATTTTTTCCAAACAACTCAATTTTGGCTTCATCTGTCCACAGAATATTTTGCCAGTAGTGCTGTGGAACATCCAGGTGCTCTTTTGCAAACTTCAAACGTGCTGCAATATTCTTTTTGGACAGCAATGGCTTCCTCTGTGGTGTCCTCCCATGTACTACATTCTTAAGGTTTTCCTTATTGTAGATGTGTCAACAAAAATGTTAGCATGTGCCAGGGATTTCTGTAAGTCTTTAGCTGACACTCTAGGATTCTTCTTTACCTCATTAAGCATTCTGCGCGGTGCTCTTGCAGTCATCTTTACAGGACGACCATGCCTAGGGAGAGTAGCAATAGTGCTGAACTTTCTCCATTTGTAGACTGTCTTACTGTGGACACATGAACCTCCAGGCTTTTGGAGATACTTTTGTAACCCTTTCCAGCTTCATGCAAGTCAACAATTCTTGATCGTAGGTCTTCTGAGAGCTCTTTTCTGCGAGGCATGGTTCACATCAGGCAGTGCTTCTTGAAACCAGTAAACCCAAAACTGGTGTGTGTTTTTAAAGGGCAGGACAGCTTTCAGCAACACATCCAATAATATCACACTGATTGGACTAAAGGTTGGCTCACTCCTGGCTCCAATTAGCTCTTTGAGAAGTCATTAGGCTAGGGGTTCACATACTTTTTCCACCCTGCACTGTGAAGGTTTACATGTTATGTTCAATAAACACATGAAAACATAGAATGTTTGTGTTGTATTATTTTAAGCAGACTGTGTTTTTCAAATTGTTGTGACTTAGATGAAGATCGGAGCACATTTTATGACCAATTCATGCAAAACTCCACGTAATCCCAAAGGGTTCACATACTTTTTCTTGCCACTGTATACTTAGTGCACGTTACATAAAAATGGGATGGACTGAATTGCTCGTAGTGGATTTGGAAAAAAGTGACACTGGAGTTGACATTGTGGACCTAGAGGGGTCCAGTGCAAGGGAATGACGGGGGGGGGGCTTCATGGATTCCCACAACTGGGCCCTGGAGGCTTTTAGTTATGCCTCTAGTAGGCACGCCTGACGGACGGCAAAGGTGGTGTAGATGGCACTGACCAGGGGTCCACCTTTTCAGGCAAGTACAACTCCTGGGTTCAGCTGCCCTCTCCCCTCCAGAAAAAAAAAAAAAGTGTCCCATTGAAATAATTTGACTCCCACAAAAAAAATATTTTGCCCCCCAGTTATTCACGAACGCAGCCGCAACCTGCCGAATGCAGCCGATGACCCGCTTTATGTTGGATACCCCCACCTGTTTTCATAGGAAGAAAAAAAGCACTGGATATTATTGATCTGTGCTATATAGGTTCAATTGCTTCTGAGGAAAAGGGTTTTTGGAAGAATGTTTTGTAGAGAACCAAGTACAGGTCGAAAATTTAGTAGCAAAAAAGTACTGGCTTTGTGGAGTAGAGGTAACATCACTGCTCTGCGTGGAGAGAGCCTGTGGAGACATGGGTTTGATCCCAGCAAGAGCACCTCTCCAGTAAGTGTCCTTGGGCAAGACACCTAATGGTACATACTCGACACCCAGGACATACTTGAAAACAAGAGAAATCTCAATGTATCCTTCCTGGTAAAGTCCTCAAAAAAAAAAAAAATGGTCCCTGTGAGGCATATAGCACCAAAAGGGCTCCTTTGAGTGGAAACAAACTTCATATACACTAATTTTTGGCCTTACATTATTACGCTATGGTTTTATTATTTATGGTTATTTTCCAGTGTTGAAATTGTTGGATACTTGTTACCACCAAGAAATACAATTATTGCTGTTATTCCGGTAATATAGTTACATGCTTTATAACCACAGAGTGCTGCACTTTGGCATAATGGCATATATGGAGTCTTCATATAGTGACAGGTAAGCAATCCTCCAGACTGTTTAACTGAGCACGGCCCTCTACACTTAGTCTTCCTAGGTTTAATTTTTGTTCTGTTTGATTAGTGTAAAGCACTGCAGAAACCGTTGGCACCATAGAAATTGCCAAAATTAGTCACCAAATGCTGGAAATCAGCTCCAGTCGCTTTTGTTGCTGAGATCAGAGACCGGCTAACAAGTCTGCCCTTTGAAAGTCATTGCTATCCAACACGCTGGACCCTCCCCTCATGATCACTGGAATATGTTGGAGCTCTACCTTGTCTTTTGATCTCATCTGAAACCTTATGGCTACAATACAACCCTCCTTATCTGATGGAGATACTTCTGTAACCCAATAACTTGTGCTGCTTGTAACAGACTGCATGTTTTAAAAGGTAAGGTTTTCTTTAAGTGGGCTTTGTTAAGTAATGGGTAGGACTGACTCTAGTTTTTAGTCTTCCAGAGTATGGAAACTAGCACTTCCTGGTTTCAAAGCTGCTGCAGCTGCTTGAGGAGAGCGCAGATGTTGCATAGCTCCTCATAAGAACTTTATCTGCATGTGGTCCAAGAAGCGCACACAGCAATTTTCTGTATTGGTTTGCATTTGGTTTTTTAACGCTTTACATTGATCATGATCTGTTAATGATTAACTGCATTCACATTTCTTTTGGAAAGACATGTCCCTTTGAGAGACTTTTAGAGGACTGTTTATGCACATGTTGAACATTTTTATTTCTTGTAGCTTTCATGGTGTCAGCAAAAAGACAAACTAAAGCGCAAAAAGAAATCTGTATGAAGCACGCCATGTTAGACCTGTGCAGTTACACTCATTCAGGGCTTCAGAACCAGTCACTGGGTTTATTTTTTTATATACTCATGCATAACTTGATGCAACCCTTTATCTCAGTTTTTAGTTTCTTGCATCAAATTGAGAAACTCTAAACATGCGATTTCAAAGATGAAAAGGATACTGTAGCTGCTCAATCGCCGTCTGATCTATAGTGCCCATGCTATTAAAAACAAAATTACTGCTCAGGAGCACAGCCAGGCAGAAGATCCAGGCATCATTCTTACTGTCTCCCTGAAGATAAAGTAATATTAAAGTTAAAAGGAGCCACCCAGTGACAGTATGCAAAGAGGATGAATATTAAGAGGTAATGATCCTACCCTCAATTTATGGATAATGTTTATTGGCACAACAAGACAATAGTAACAAATAGGTTAATAATCCTGCGGGTGTGTAAGATAATACAGAGGAACAATAACATAACTAGGCACACATTCCAGAAGCCCTGATGGCAATCAACTGGCAGTTATAAATACGTACAAAGGGTTAATACTGCTAGAGCATAACTTTGAATTTGTGCCACCACTGTTTGCATAATAAATGTAGAGATTCGCACTGGTAGTATTTCAATGTATAAAAAAAAGGATAATGTTGCACTCCTAAATAGCATTGTCCAACCAAGACCCAGACAAAACGGAGTAACCCTGGAAATACAAAAATAAAGTGAGGAAAGCAAAGAACAAAGTATTGATTCCCCCTGAATCAGGGGGGACCGGTTCCCAATGGAACTTAATCTAAATGGAAGTTAAATGTATTGTGAAGTATGCTCAGTACATGCATTCGGTGGTTCATGCAGTCAGGCGATTCCTATGTCAAGTAAAACTAAAAAATTTGTATTTTTTCCAATCATTTCGTTCCAGATCATTTTTCATTCAGATTTGTGTTTTTGTTATGCTACGATTTGTATTTTTGTCCTGCCGTTTTGAATTTCGGAAACTAACAGATTTTCGTCCAAATTTGTATTCAGAATGTAACAAAATACACAGATCCAATAACTACAGAAATTAATATGGTTCTTATATGAAGATATTAATTGGGATATTGAGTAGGGAAGAGCTGTTCAGGTTCGGTGGGTTCGGAGTTCGACCCGAACTTTGGCAGAATTTCAAACTTTTTGGGTGTGTTCGGTTCGAGTTCGAAAAAAAAAGAAATTTGAAAAAAGTATAGAAAATGCTTAAAAAAAAATACAAAAAAAATCTAGAAATAAAGAGACTCTTTACTGCAGAAGATTATGAGCAACGGTTTATTAGATATTGAATTAAAAACTAATGTGTATGTGGAAAGATTATCAACTCTAAATGACCTCTGTTCACAAACGGGCATAACACCAGGTGTTTTTAGTTTGCTAATCAATTTGATACATTGTACACTATACTGAGGGTGGGGTAGTGTCTGCTTCTGATTGAGATTTGAGAATTAATTTCCCTAAAACATCCTAATATGCTGCATTTAACCCTTTCGCTGCTGAGGCTTTTTCACACCTCTTTACTGAGGTCATTTTTACCGCTTTCGCTCATCATGTTTAACCGCATTTTGTAGCCATATTTTGATATATGACCCAGACATATTATATATCGTTCTTTCCGGCAGACTTGGCAGATTCATAATATGTCATTATTATATGTATACGTTATGTCATGTCTGTATATTATAACAAAAAATGCAATAATAAATTATTGAAAAATTCAAATTTTATTTGTAAAGTGCTTTTTTCACATTTTAACATGCGATCGTTTGCGGTTATATTTTGTATGGAGTGCGCTTGTTAAAAAAATTAGAAATGGGGTTTCGTTACATTTTTTTTGGGGGAAAATTTCGCTTTTTTTAACAAACGCACCGCATACAAAAATCGTTAGTGCAGCATTATTTTCACATTATAATTGAAATGGGAACAATATTGCTGCATTAACAAAACAAAAAAAATTGTTTATTTTATTTAAAAATTTATTATTATTTTTTAAAACATTTTTCATGCTCATATTTGGTATCCTTGGAAAGGCCATGCTCTGGCCCATCCAACAATATCAAACATTAACCCCTAGCTGCCACAGATCAGGAGATAGGGGGTTCATTGGAACCCCCTATCTCCACCATTGGTGGCAGCTAGGGGGTTAACTCCAGGAGTGGAGTCATCGTGCTATGCACGATGACACCAGTCCTCAGGGGGATTTCCTGAAGGCTTGGCCAACATCCAAGATGTCGGCCAGCTCCAGGAGAGGATCACGATCCGGCACGTTTCAGCGCCGATTCGTGATCCGGCTCCCCAGGGGTTAATCACAGCCACCGTTTGGAAGGGCAGGCTGTGCCCTTCCAAACGGTGCCTGGATTGGCCCCCGGCGATCAGAAGGGAGAGAGGTCCGAAGGACCTCCCCCCTCCCTTTCAGGCGCTTCCTCCACACATGCGGGGGGGCACCTGAATTAGATGTCATCGCGCTGCCGCGATGACATCTAATTGCTCCGCCGGGATCCCGGAGTGCTGGGCTGACATCCAAGATGTCAGCCCGCACCGGGGGGGTGCAGCAATCCACCGGAATCCGGCGGATTGCTGCCTCCTGTGCATGGACGCGCTCAGCGCGTCCATAGCACAGGAGAACCACTTGGCTGGAGGAGCTGAGCGCGTCCATAGCAGCCAAGTGGTTAACTGGTGTTTGAAAAAAATTCAAAATAACATCTAAAGCAATGTTATCTTTCACCTCGGGATTAAACATTCACAGGGTTATTCAGAGAGCAGTGAAAAGCAGGAGAATAACTGAAGTGAAAATTCTAGGTCAAAATAGCCAAACCAGAAAAATTCTCCCATTTATCTCACTTTGCAAATCGGCTATTTGGTCTAGATTGTTCTCTTCTCTTGCCAGTTCTCCTGGCTTTCACCTCTCTCTTAGGGTTGTTCAGAGAGAGGTGAAAACCAGGAGAATGGCAGGAAAAGAGAACAATCTGGACCAAATAGCCGATTTGGAAAGTGAGATAAGGCTAGGGTCAGACTAACGCATTTTTCGCAGCGACCGTCAAAAAGTGCGTCCGAACGCTTTGCCATATTTTTTCACGGAATGCGCGAAAACGGTCATACGATGCGCATTTTTGTGCGTGATTTTTTACGGATCCAAACCAGGAAACTTTGGGTGTCTGGACGTTATGTTGGCCGGACATGAACAGGGTCTGACGTCTCCAAATCACGCACACACACCGCTAGTGGACGCAGCGCACTCTGTATGTCCGTACTAGCGGTTCTGCGTTTTTGAAAAAATGCGTTCATTTTCCACTTGCGTTGCGCAGCCGGACTTTCGTGCGACCGTACTTCGTATATTGGCCGTCATTGCCCGTCATTTGCTGCTAGTGCGGCCGTGATAAAGTGCGCCTAAACGCACATTAAAAAAAAAGCTAGTCTGACCCTAGCCTAAATGGGAGAATTTTTCTGGTTTGGCTATTTTGACCTAGAATTTTCCATTCTCCAGTCATTCTCCTGCTCTTCACCGCTCTCTGAATAACCCTGACAGGGTTATTCAGAGAAAGGTGAAACTCAGGAGAATGACTGAAGAGAAAATTCTAGGTCAAAATAGCCAAACCAGAAAAATTCTCCCATTTATCTCACTTTCCAAATCGGCTATTTGGTCTAGAATTTTCCATTCCAGTCATTCTCCTGCTCTTCACCGCCAAAAAAATCCGTAAACTTTTTCTGCGTGTCCGAAAATGTCTCCTCTTTTCATACAGACTGCAACCCCAAGCAGTTTATGGATAGATTAAAAGGAAAAGCATTTACCATCATTTGAAATGTCATTTTTTGGTTTATACATATTTCTATACATCCTAGAAATCCGCCACTTCACGGGCAGGTTATGGGACCTCCTAGGCACGATATTTGAAGGAATTTTTCGTTTTTATTTTTAACCCTTATTTCATGGAAAACTCACTGTCCCTTTAAAAACTTTTTTTTTTAAACTTTTTGTCCTTGTTTCCTGTCCCCCAGGGCACTACCCGGACCCCCATACACCTTTTATGGCAAATGTCTAGCATATATGCCCTCTTGGAGGGCACTCTAAAAACCGAATTTTCAGCCCCATTGACTTGCATTGAGTTCGGGTTCGGGTTTGGGTTCAGATCCGAACATTTGGAAAGTTCGGGTTTGGCTTCGAACCGAACTCGGGGGTGTTCGGCTCATCCCTAATATTGAGTCATAACTAAATGAACTGCAGAACCAATGAGTTTTCAATCATTCATAAACCATGAATAAACTCTGCGGATCAAATACATATTGCTGTAAAATTAAAATTTATGTCTACATTTCTCACACATGCTTCTCTGAATATCTTCAGTTTTACAGCAGCAGTATATAGAAATATGAATTCAGCACGTTATATATGACAGTCAAGCCATTCATAGGAATCTAATTATATGGTTAAAATATTCTACCACATTAATTGAAGTATATTTGTAAGAGTTGTAGGATCTCTCGTCTGTCTCATTGCTGAGAGTTGCGAGCAATTAGGGCATTGCTTTGCAAACAAAGAACCCTCTACTATGGAAGAGATTAGGGTGGGGCAATGCAATGAGTGCACGAATGGAAGTCTGAAGGAGTAAATCTTGAAAGTAATTTCCTTGTTCTGGCAGCTTCCTTTGTGCTGATATGTTCTATGTGTGCCTCATTGCTTCCACATATAAACAACTCTTAGCTTCACTTCAACTACAGACTCTGCTTGGATAGCCAGTTCTAAAATTTCAGCACATCCCATGTATCCTTGATGCTTTCTAACACCTGTCAATTAGATATTAGTCACCAAGTGGCAATCTTACTCTAAAAATAATTAATGTTTTAGGTAGGGAAATTTAGAGTTCATGCTACCATTGATTAATGGCTTTGTTGGTGGTCAATTTTCTTTAAAAATTAAGGATAGCCATCAGGAGAAAGGTCATAACATTTTAGACAACCCAATCTCAATCAGAAGACACCAGCGAGGGTCCTTGGGCAAGACACTTTACTTGTACATCTCATATATTATAAGTTCCCTTGGGAACATGGTCCCCTGAATCATGTCTTCATCCATGTGTGGTATTCCAATGTATCATTCCCTTATATATTGATCTTTTAAAGCGCTGCAGAATTTGTAGTGCTATATAGAAAAAGGATAATAGGTTTTAGGAGTAGCTAAAATTCTGGCTTGTGCATTGGTGTGGTAGCGCTAGCACTTTGCAATTCCTTATCAAAAAGCTAAATGATCGTGCATCCTATACTCTAAAAGATATCCCCAAACACAGCCCACCCTGAATGCTGGCATATCAACTCACAGAAGGTCAGACTGAATAAAGATATTCCTCTGTTCTGTAGAAGAAACTTCATAGTATAAATTCTCAGCTTTCATCATAAAAGGACTCAAAAAGGTTTTGAATTCTTCACTCACTCATAGGGTCATGAGTTTTGGAATTACTGAGAATATTTTCGCTTAAAAAAAAAAAAATTGGAAAACCAAAACACCAATAGAATCACCTTTTCCACATCTCCCAGTCCCTCTGTATCCAGCAGAACTAAGACATGTCTGTCTTTTAATGGGTGAGGGATGCACCACATCCATATCCCTTTGGTCTTCGACTGAATGGTGGATCCTAGAGGAAATCCTGGGAAGAGAATAGTGCTAAAATATAACCAAGTTGTCAGGGGTTCAATACTCTGACATAACATTACTAAGTTGGGAAAATAAGGCTTCCCCAGAGAATGGAGGTTTTGAGAAAGGTATGAAACCAGAAAAATAGGTTGGTTAAAAAGCTCAGGATGAGCCGTTAATTGTAAAGCAAATGTTAACACATATTCTTGAAACTGAATAAACTAGAATATATGCATGAACCGGGTTTATACCCAAATTGATACAATTATTTTGTGTAAAGTCCAACTCACCTTTGTTGCATCCTGCAAGGTTATTCATGAGGTAGGATTTTCCAGTTCGGTATTTTCCTACGATTGCCACAACGACCAATGGCTCAGTGATGCTGGTAAGTATCTGCAATGCCTCCATATTGATCGATAATTGGTTTGTTTCGTCATTTTCAATCAAACATACGGGATCAGACATCAAAGCCTTTCTAGACATCTTTCTCTGGGAAATATTAAACGGATGACTATGAATGCAATACTGCACAAACCCACACTATTATTCAGTTAGCAAGGTGTTTTAAAGTAGCAGTACCATTTTCAGTCTACAAAGAAAGCAAATCGTACATTAGTATTAGTTGTTGGCATCACAGGCCATAGAACAGAACATCTGGTGTATCTAGTGCAATTTTCAAACATTCTATTCCAATCATTAAATATAGGTTCTGACCTTAGTGTACTTTTGCAATTAACATGGGGTGCGCAAGTCGTAAAGAAATGCAAGAATGGCGTCCGATTCAAAGCTGAGTAAACTTAATGACTAGGTGCAAACCATAAAAATAGAAGACCTGCTAAGGTTGGTGTCAGACGAGCGCACTATGTGTGCCCATACGGACGTGCCTCCTGGCGTCCATCGCAGCATTGAGAGGCTGCGACAGGGTCAGCCACATGCTGTTGCACGCACACAAATTACTCGTGCAACAGTGGCCATGCAGCAGCACTCTCCGTCAAAGAGCTAGGACGTGCGTTAACGGAGCTGTAAAGCGCAATTCTCCATAGGAGGTGACCAGACAGGCGTCGAGTGGAAGGAACGTCCACTCACGACGTTCCTTCCGCTCTTCAAATACACTCGTTTGACACCAGCCTAAAAGCTGGTGTTACACTCGTAACGACAAACACTGATTTAAACTTCCCAAAGCAAGGAAAGCCTATGGAGTTGTTAAATGCAATACAGCTTTGGTTAAGATTACACCAGGGTTAGAAACAAACAGGTTTAATTCGTATTAGCTGCCTGCACACTTTCATTAGCACCAGCTGTTGATATCAATGATACAGGGTGTTGCTGTACTTGCCATACACAGGCATAATGCAACACACACAGATATTGCATTGCTAAGCTCATGCTCACTAGGGATGAGCGTTCGGTTCTGTTCGGAGTTTAAATCGAACATCGGCCGTTCGACAGTTTGAACTTTGAACGTTTTTGGGACGTTCGCCAAAAGTTCGAAAAAAATATAATTTTGAAAAAAGTATAAAAAAAAAAATACTAAAAAAATAGAAATAAAGAGACTTTACTGCAGAATATTATAAGCAACGGAAGACTGCAAGGGTGGTACCTATCCATAAAAGTGGAGACAATACTTTGGTTTCCAACTACCACCCGATTTCACTGCTCCCTGTAATGTCAAAAATTCTGGAAAAATGTGTCTCTCAATTACGTGATTATTATCAGAACTATTAAACCCCAGATCAATCAGGCTTTCGTCCAAATCATTCAACTACAACTGCCCTTTTAAAAGTTTGTAATGATATCCAAGCGGGCATGGAACAAGGAAACCTAACTGGAGCCATCTTCCTTGATTTTGCCAAGGCTTTTGACACAGTAGACCATGGCATCCCATTACAAAAACTTAAAACCTCTGGTATTGGTGATAGGTTGCAATTTGTGTCCATATCTGATAGCACTTCCCTTCCACTCCCAGTCACGTGCGGTGTAACCCAAGGCTCGATACTAGGCCCCCTGCTATTCACAATATTCATAAACGATCTGCCCAATGTCTGCAAAGCCTCAACTGTACACATGTATGCAGATGACACTAATCTATACCAGCAAACCAAATCTCCCACAGCTGGAGGCAGTGCTGCAAGAACAATTCACAGGGGTAGAAAAGTGGATCGCAGAAAAGCTTTTTCTAAATACTGACAAAATTGTTACAATGCTCTTTGGAACTGCACCTAAACTACACAAGTTGCAAACACCCCATCTATGTGTCAGGACAAAATCAAATGGCACACAGTCACTCTCAAATACCTAGGTATGCGGTTAGACCCAAATCTATCTTTTGGCCCCCACATCAAAAAACTCATTTAAACTCTACCCCAAACTAGGTGCCCTATACAGAAACAAATCCTGCCTGAGCCCCGCGGTAAGAAATCAGATTGTACAACAAATGCTTATGCCAACTATTGAATACGGAGATGTGTTTGAGGGGCAGCTGCATACACTACACCTCCAGAAACTTACTACATTGTATCACTCATTCTGTCGCTTTGTGCTACAATGTAACTACACGACCCACCATTGTGACATGTTAAAAGAACTAAACTGGCCGTCGCTGGAATCTAGACACACCCTTCACCTTTCCAACCTGGTGTTTAAGAGCTTTTCTGGGAAGCTGCCACCCTACCTGAAAATGCTGCTTCCCCCGGCAGTTCCCTCATCCTATAACCTCAGATCCAGGACCAGCACCTTACTTGAAATACCGCAATACAAAAAGAAAGTGGCTCGATCCTCATTTTCCTACAGAGCACCGCAAATATGGAATAACCTCCCAGACACCATCAAATCTTCCCCCAGTCTAAAGTCACTCGAGCTCCCTATTAACATACCTCAATACAGAATACACCTGTAAACATGTAACATAATGACTTTATTTCCTACACATTTATTTTTCTGTTACTCTGTATATTTGGACTTGTGTTAATATCTTGCATTTTACTATTTTGTATTTCTGTAACCACTCAATGTTCTTGAACCCAGGACGTACTTGAAAACGTGAGAAATCTCAATGTATCCTTCCTGGTAAAATCCTTTATAAATAAATAAATTGGATATTGAATTAAAATGGGAATATTTTTAACATTGAAGCCTATGGGATAAAACATTCTTGTTACTAAAACATCAGGCAGACACAGCCCTCTAATCAGGCACTGTAGAGGGCAGGCTGCTGGGGCCTCCCAAGGATCCCCTTGAGGAGCATGCGGCCGCCGGATGACAGAGCTGCCACTGCGGGCTAGCCGCCTGGGTGCATGTGGCAGAGACAGGTGGCGCAGGGAGGGAGCCACTGCACCTGCAGCCACGGCAGACCCCCCACAACCAGGATCCAGGGAGCCCCCACTGACCACCAGGCTAAGGTAAGGCAACACATTTCTAAAACAAATAAAATCCGAGGACCTTTTTAAATGTCCCGGGAACATAAATAAAACTTTTTTACTTTCTCTACCTGGCTGAATGTATTTAATTATATATATTAAATACATTCAGCCAGGTAGAGGGGGGTGGCATGTGGGCTGTGTAAGGATCCCGGGCTGTAGCCATCCTGCAACTCTCCCTGGTGGTTCTTTCCAGCTTGTTCCTGCCCAGCAACCAGCATCCAGCATTGTATGTGTTAATGCACCAAACACACGTGACTGACATAATAAAGGGCTCTGCCCCTCTCTGACCCATTGCTGGTTCATACAGCTCAGGCTCACCAAGAGTGAAGACCTCTTCTATCACTGCTACTCTGATTCCTGATCCTGACCCCCCATCTCTGGTTCCTGCTCTGCAATCATTATCTTCAGCTATCTACCTGGTCAGTCTGCGTGTCCATCCACTACCCTGATACTCTGCTTATCTGTGCAGACCACTGCACGCAGGGCTCATACTCCCCTCTCCCCCGGTGCCACCACTAGTGTATCTTGGCCTAGGCCAACAAGGCCCAGGCCTAGGGCGGCACTTTCCAGGGGGCGGCGGCCCGCAGGGTGGCCCCCACCCCTAAAAAAAAAAAATTTTTTTTTTTTACTTTTGAAAACTATTTTACCAGGAAGGAAACATTGAGATGTCACTAATTTTCAAGTATGTCCTGGGTAGGCAAGGCCTAGGCTTTCACTTTCCAGGGGGCAACAAAAAACCTCACCACTAATTGGGTTACTCACAGAGCACCGAAATGACGCCAACATTTTGGTGTTCTGTAGTTCCCTGCACTTTGGGGAATAAAATTTCCCCACCCTGCAGTGAATTCACCATTCACTGCAGGGTCCCTAAAGTACATGGAGTCAGCCGCTGTATGCTGCCACCGCAAACCCATGGCCTGCTGTTTTCAAAAGAACTACTGAACGAAAATGTCTGGAATTTACATATAAGATCCTATGATTGATAATAAAAAGTTCTGTTACAGAAAAAGAAGAACCGCTAATAAAAAAAAGGGGGGGAATTTAGCCCAAAAAATTCTGAAAAATCACTGAAAGGTACAAAAAAAAATCAATAAATAAATAAAGACTTTTTACTGCAGATTAAAATAATAAATGGTTTATTAGATATTGCATAAAAAACAGGAATATTTTTAACATTGAAACCTATGGGGTTCACCTGAATAAACCTGCTGATTGAAACCACCGAACATCAGGGCATTTCACTGACATTTCTCTGCTGTTTGGTGTTCTCTGAATAGATTAACCATTACTTCTCTATGGGGATTTGCACTGCCTTCAAACAGCACCGTACTTGCTGGCAGTTCGCCAAACTTGTGTGTGAGCATATCACCAGAGCAGTGGTGTACTTAGAGGAGTGGCGGAGGGCAGGCCGCCCCAGGTACCAGTGATTATTGGGGTGTCATTAGGGGGTACTAGGAGGTGCCACTGTCACTGTGTGTCAGCTTTGAGCTGTGTTCTCAAACAACGAGCAGCGGAGCATGGCGTTTGCATACGGAATAAAATCGAAAAGAATAAAAATCCCCCTCTCCTCCCTCCATAGCTCCTCCCCTGCTCCGCAGCAGCTCTAGGAGAGGGGAGGGGGATGTGATTTGTGTCCAGAGAGAGAAGATGACAGTAAACGGCAGGTAAGGGGGGGGGGTTTATCAGCAGAATATGAAGCCCTGTCTGCTTACTGCTGTTTAAAGTGGACCTTTCCTTAACCAGCACTGCAGTGATAGAAATTTGTCATTGAGCTGCCTGGCTCCTGGTGAGGCTGCTTGCGTGCAGGTCACACTCAGTCAGGCCAGTCAGGTGGTACTGAGTCTCAGTACCACCTGACTGGCTGAACCACGTGACATGCATGCACGCAGCTGCCGCCCTTTCGTTAACATGGACTGTCACTCTATTCTGGATTGAACACCCACCGGGAAGGGAATCAAAGCCACGGTGCACCCTCTGGCAGTGGCACCCCACTGCTGACAAGATGGCTCCACGCACAGGCACAGCTGTGATCCTAACGTGGCCTGGAGGGACCTCCTGCTGAGTCTGTACACAGTCCCTGCTGACTCTGCACATAGCCCTACCGCGGACAGAGGCTGGTAAATGTAGAATAAATAATTGCTGTGTGCTCATATACACTCGGTTTGCTGGGAGTTTTATTGCAGTGGATTCTGATGCACTCATACACACCACACATTGCATTGCTGGGAGTTTTATTGCTGTGGATTCTGATACGCTGACACACACCACACATTGCATTGCTGGGAGTTTTATTGCAGTGGATTCTGATGCACTCATACACACCGCACATTGCATTGCTGGGAGTTTTATTGCTGTGGATTCTGATACGCTGACCCACACATTGCATTACTGGGAGTTTTATTGCTGTGGATTCTGATACGCTGACACACACCAAACATTGCATTGCTGGGAGTTTTATTGCTGTGGGTTCTGTGATAGACACTGCATAGTACTGTGAGTTTTATTGCCCTGGAGCTCTGGGATACACTCATACACACTGCACATTACTGTGAGTTTTATTGCTGTACAGCTCTGTGATACGTTCATATGCAGTGCACGTTTCTGTGGATTTTATTGTTCAACCAATTAGAGAGGCTGTGTTCCAGTATACTTGACATGCGTGGCTGTTCTTTGTAAAAATGCTTGAATTTAAACATTTCATAATTTTATTTCTCAATAGATACATTTGAAATGGTATACAAAATATACAAGTCGGCACTTGGTATCCACTTTTAATATAAAGAGAGGAAAAGGCGGAGCTCTAAGAGGAAAAGGTGGAGCTTAAAGAGGAAGGGTGGGGATTAACCAGGAAGAGGTGTGCCCTTGACAGGAGGGGGTGCCTCAAATTTAAATTAGGGGGTGCATGAGTTTAGTCAGGCCTAGGGCAGCACAAAACCTAAATACACCACTGGGTGCCACCCTGGTACCATCCTGAGTCCCTGACAGAATGAACCAGCCCAATACTAATGAGCCCGCAGTGCTGCACTTACTGGTGGAGTTGCTTAAGACCACCTTCCAGGAGCTATTCAAAAACCTAGCTGATTCCCTGGTGCAAATGCTGCAAAAGATTCTGGGCACCTCGACTAAGGCTGGGGTCAGACGAGCGTAGTGTTCACGTCCGTGATTGCGCCTAAAAGTACGTCCGTGATAGCATGAAAGTAAGTCCATTGGAGCCTGACACATGAAGTACGTCCGCACTGAACTGCGGACGCACAACGGCCGCGGCAAACGGACGCAGGTTAGGCAAGAACGTAATACTGCTAGAACGGACGTGCGGAGGGCGCCACGTCCACAACGTCTGCATAGCTTTGTGTGTGAGTGATGGAGCGAGGTCAGACGGACTGCATTTATACGTCCAGCATTTTTGACGGACAGAATGTTTTTTCATTGTAATTTATTTTCCCCTCCTACATCCGTCAAAAAATAACTTCAGTGAAAAAACGGACTGTGTGACCACTACTGCGTCATCCGTACTGACGATGTCCGTACTGCACGGACGTACAGTCCGTAGAAATCACGCTCGTCAGACCCCAGCCTAAGGTGTGCGCTCCTCCTAACAAACATCATGATCCCCTGTCCCCTGAAGAACGTGCCAGGAGACTGGTGGGCAATCTCTGCCTGTACTGCGGAAAAGGATCGCATTGGATATCTGATTGCCCAGAAACCCCCCCCCCCAGATCTACGGTTGTCAAGCCAGCACCTGTGTCAAAATCTGCTGTTCGCTCCAAGCATGCTCCTGTGTGTAGAACTCTGTAGCGACCTCAGGCTCCCAGGTCTGCTACAGGTACTGTGTCTAAGAGACTTGCTGTCCCTAAGCCGGTACCCCTACCCAAACCGGCCCCCAGGAGAACTCTGGAACCCAAACTCCCTGTACCCAGACCTGTCCCCAGAAAGTCTATGCCCGTTGTGCCCAGAAGAAGGGTGTCTCTGGAGTTCACCTCTGAAGACGATTTAGAAAACCCTATGGAGGCCATCATGCCCGTGGAATCAGAGTCTGTAATTCCTGTGGACTTTGAAAGTACGGTGATGGAACCAGAACCTCCAATCCCTATGGAGATTAACTACATCCAGGCTTCGGGTGTAACAACCACTCCCACCACTCTCAGCCAGCAAGACCCGGCGATCTGTGAAGTGGACGGTTCGGGTTATGACTCCCTGCATGATTACTTGCCGTTTGGCCGCCTTGCCTCTGATTATTTGGACCTCAAGCAGGTACCAAGGGGTACCACCTGGGATAATTATTCTACCAAGGAGGAAGGATTGGAGGCTGCCACCACCTCACCCCATATGAAGACATGGCAAGGCTCCTGTTCTTCATCCAGCGATGGACCTATATCAGAGGGGGACTATGACAAAGAGGAAGAAGAGGAGACACCTACCACGATGGCATCTTCTTATGTGGGAACCAGATTCAACGGTGACTCTGCCTCCTATTTCTTGCCCTCTGTCGCCAACGCCAGACGGGCAAGGGACATTCCTGCTGCTCCAGAGTCCTTACCTGAGGATACGGTGCAGGGCACCTACGATGTACCTACCATGGTGCCATCCAGGTACGTGGGCACCCTCACCCCTGATATATCTGCTGGCAGTAAGAACTCTAGATCCAGAGCACGGAGACAACAAAGGAAGAACCGTCCCCAGACTGGTGTTACAGACCTCTCCGTTGATATGACCCGGGACCTCCCACAGGCTACATCTGTCCTGATGCCATCTCTCTATGTTGGCACGGAGTTCCCTGTGACCCTGCCTCCTACCAGTGTCCCTCTGTTCCTAGGAGCCTACAAGGCCAGGACACTTGTATCCATCCGGAACCCCCACCTGAAGACCCGGGCGGCTACACTCTGCAGGGAACTTTTTGTTTTACCTGTCCGGGACCCTATATCAGGAAAATGGACGGTGCAACCTATCCACTGATGCAAGTCTCCTGCCCACTGAGGTCCACAGCAAGTTCTTGGTCGCTGCCCTGCATACTGCAGGATCTCCAGAAACTGCTGCCCTGCATCCTGCAGAATCTCCAGTGGTCACCCAGAGGGTGCCCGTGAGGGGGAGGGTACTGTAAGGATCCCTGGCTGTAGCCATCCTGCAACTCCCCCTGGTGGTTCTTTCCAGCTTGTTCCTGCCCTGCAACCAGCAACCAGCATCCAGCATTGTATGTGTTAATGCACCAAACACACGTGACTGACATAATAAAGGGCTCTGCCCCTCTCTGACCCATTGCTGGTTCATACAGCTCAGGCTCACCAAGAGTGAAGACCTCTGATTCCTGATCCTGACCCCCCCCCATCTCTGGTTCCTGCTCTGCAATCATCATCCACATCATCTTCAGCTATCTACCTGGTCAGTCTGCGTGTCCATCCACTACCCTGATACTCTGCTTATCTGTGCAGACCACTGCACGCAGGGCTCATACTCCCCTCTCCCCCGGTGCCACCCTGGTACCATCCCGAGTCCCTGACAGGCTGTGCGGGGTCTCAGGCAGTGGTTTGTTTTTTCTGTGTGTATATTTATAGGGGAAGATAAGGGCAGGAGATAGAGAAGATAAATATCTATATTCTTATAAATATCTATATCCAGACTTGTATTACACACATTTTGGCAACTAATTGCACCCCCCCCCCCAAATTTGGTTGATCACTCCAGAAGAAATGTTGAACCCGATAGAGCAGAGAAACATACATATTCTCTGCTCTGTCGGGTTCATCATTTCTTCTGGAGGGATCAGCCAAATGGGGGGGGCACGCATTTAGTTGAGATTGTCCACATGCCACACCCCCCATGTGCGTATATGGTCTGAGGAGATAGAGATAAACGTATATAGGTCTGCGTGTTGATATACATATATGTGTGTGGTATCAATGCGATCCCTACTCTATACACAGCGCTCCGTGTCCCTAGAATATATATTATGAGGGGTTACCTTTTTATATTTTTATATTATTCTTATTAAATTAACAGTAATTTGATGTATTTTATTCAGTAGAAACTTTTTTTGCCTATATAACATGTGCTTTGTGAAAATAAAATGGTTTTGTGTGTACATTTTAATTTAGTTAGTGGATTCCTGTCCAGTGCGGTGAGAAGCAAACGTGATGCAGTGTAGACACGCTGCGAGGCGGAGTGACGTCAAGCCTGCAAAATGTTTATTTCTCTTCGCTTTGCTGTGCATTGCTACACGCTCAGTGTGTAGCAGCCTTCATTCCCGCATTGCTAGATTACCGAATCAGTTTGTATACTTGTTACTGACCCGGCTTATTTTGAGGACCCGATCTGTTGCCGACTTTGCCTGCCATTTGACTATTCTCTGTGTATGCCTGTTCTGTTTGCTTCCTGTTGCTACTGGTGTGCGCCGATTCACCATATACAGTAGTGCAGTACAAGTGCCTAAACATTGCTGACCCGGTTTTGTTAAAGCTGGTGATGTAACTGAAGAGATCAGGGATCTATTCTGCATTACCAAAACCTCCACCACTGCATTCTTCCACAATACCTTAGAGGGGTTACGGTGTGAAGGCACTTGCTGCGAAAGGCAAAATATTTGGGAGCACTGACACCTGTACCAAATTCATATCATTTTGATATTTGAACGCAGGGTCCAACCCTGCACTCTTCCACAATACCACAGAGGGGTTACGGTGTGACAGCACTGTTGCCGACACTAAAGGCCCAATTTTAAAGCACCTATTGTTACTTTCATCCAAAGCCTGCATAAGTTATCATAATTTAGCCCAAAAAAAAATCACTAAACTTGTTCTGCGTGTCCTAAAAGGTCTCCGCTTTTCATACAGGCTGCCGCCCCAAGCAGTTTAAGAATAGATTAAAGGAAAACCATTTACCGTCATTTGAAATGTCATTTTTTTTCCTTTTTAAATGTTTCTATACATCCTACAAATCCACCACTTCATGGGCAGGTTATGGGGACCTCCTAGGCACGATATGTGAAGGAATTTTTCGTTATTAACATTTCATGGAAAACTCCGTTCCTTTAAGAAATTTTTTTTTTTTTAAATTTTTGTCCGGGTTTCCTGTCCCCCAGGGCACTACCCGGACCCCCATACACCTTTTATAGCGAATATCTAGCATATATGCCCTCTTGGAGGGCACTCTAAAAATCGAACGTTCAAGTCCCATTGACTTACATTGAGTTTGGATCGTGTTCGAATTCAAACTCGAACTTTTGAAATTGTTCGAGGTCAAACTGAACACGAGGGCGTTCGGCTCATCCCTGATGCTCACTACAAATACCCATAAGCAGGAGATCACCATTTTATTATCTGCAGCATCTGACAAAGGCTGTTTCTGCCTGTATAATGCAGAACTCGTGTGAAATGTCAGATAAGGGACGCCATCTAGAGTTTAGAATCACATAAACATTACTGTAAAAGGAGACAAATGTGAAACATTTGCTCCGTAATTTACACTTTATTTCAGATCCATATTTAATTGCCATCCCAGGTTTATCCCAAATTATAGAAGTTTATAGAAAGAAAAAAAAAAAACCTGGCAGTAAAGGGGTTAATATATTGACTTGTGATGTGCCAAATCTGTATATACCACCACATGCAGAACATCCCATTTACAATGGTTGAACATTGCCAACCTCAGAAGAGGCATTAAAATCATAATTTGAGTCTAGAATAAGGCAGAACAGCGCATAAGGCCAAAATCTGTAGGGCTTGCACAAACTGATCTTATGTTAATGAACTTCAGGTATTGCAGGTCACTTCTAAACCTAAAATACGTTTTACAGGGCTACAAAAGCAGCTCTGCAATTTATGTTATTCAATGCACAACCGGATTAAAATAAGGAGTGAATGAGCTTCCAAACTTCTTAAAGAGAATTATTGGTATAATTCCATCAAAATTAGCAATATGTTCATAATAAATACATCTTACCTTTTCAGTACAAATACCAATAAGTTACAGCATAATAATTAAATGTTATTCATTAAAGTAACACAATTTGCACATTTTAGGGCAAAATATCCAAATTGCAGCAATAACACAGTTGATGTTATTCCCTAAAATGTTCAAGTTTCCTCCTTAACCTCTTGCTAATTAAGTGACTAATGGTGGAGAACCAATTTAGGGATAAAAACACACAGCACATTTTATCCGAAGATTCTTACCTCCATACTTTACCTTCTAGCATTCACAGCACCTACTGCTGCTGCTGCCGCCTCTATTTACAGCACCGCTTCTTCTGACGCCCTTTTATACATTTCAGTTACTTTGTTTGTGAAAGTGAAAATAGAATGATTACCTGGAGGTTTGGAATGTAAAGCTGTACAGACTTATTGCTTCTGCTCAGTAACCCTTTCCTTTACTTGATATAAATACCTGCGGCCATTATGCAAAACTGCTAGAAAGTCACATGTTTTACAGGAAAAAGATAAAATCAGACTCATTGTAGATTGTTTTATGCCCGATACGTTTTGATTCTTAAGGGGTTATTCAAAGAGCACCTAACTTGTCACCGAATTGCACCAAACGGTGAATGTCACCGTACAGAGCAATTTGGTGGCAGTTCTTCTATTCAGAAATCTGTCAATTTGCCAAATACTAGTGAACTGCCGGCAAAATATGGTGCAGATCGCCGCAATTCGGTGATCGTCAGTGGCAGCGAAATTGTCCTCCATAGAGAAGTAATGGTTATTCTATTCAGAGAATGCCGAACTGCACCGAAATGTTGGCGAAATATCCAGATATTCGGTGGTTCAGTTCGGCAGGTTTAATTAGGCAAATTCCATAGGTTTCAATGTAAAAAAATATAATTTTTATATTATTTTTAAACAACTGTTTATACTTTTCATTTTAGGCAAATTAAATTTATTGATTTTTTTTTTTAAAAAAAATTGAGGTATTTTTTAGGCATAATTTTTGATTCCCAATTTTTTTTAAAAGGGTTTTTTTTCTTTCTGTAACAGACCGTTTTGTTATTTTTTTATAGGACCTTTTGTATTATTCCCACAAATTTTCATGCATTTTAATTGTTTTAAATGCCTTTTAAAAGATAACAGAGGGTTTTTTATTGTTTTTACTGCAGTTAAGTGGCATTCGGGGGTCTGTTTGGCAGTCTTTGGCAACGTTCGGCAGTCTGTTCAACGACACTCAGCGGACCGATTGGCGTACAGTGGTCTTTGGCGACATTCGGCGGTCTGTTCGGCGGTATTCGCGGTTTGGTTGCCGGTGTTCGGCGGGCTGATCGGTGCTGTGCTGCTTTCAGAGCAGAAATGTCAAATGTAATGTGTTTAGAGACGCCATCTAGTGGCCGTTTATTTTTACAGCACCCTGGTATTCAGCCTTCCCAGAATTCCTATAGGCTAAGTCATGTGCTTCCCTCACTATTACAGGGGATTGTGGGAGAGAGGCCACCATTTCCTTCACCACAGGAGCTGGAAGGAACACCTCATTACAATCTCTCCCCCTATTGAAAGCATCGTCGGTAAGGTTATGGTCTACATTCCTCCCAGTCACCTTACAGTTTCCCTCAGCTTTAGAAGCACCTTATGTGCTGTAAATTTGTAAACCCTTATATTGCAGCCAGCTGCTTTTCATATAGTTTTAGTCCGGCCTAGTTATAAAACCCCCACGTTTTATATGGACACATCCTGTCTTGTATTATTATCTATGTAAAACACGTATATATTCTGTATCTTTATATCGTATATTTCTGTTTTCCTATAGTTTTACCACATTCCTACAACGGGTTGATAAAACCTTCAGACTGCAAACCGGTGCCGTTCATTGACTCGGAGAGGTTTACCTGCCTGTTAAGCTGCACATAGACCCCGGGGGTACGTGGAGTGGGGACAGGACAGTAAAACGACGAGCATACAAGACGCGCGAAAAGTAACCAACGCGCAGAGAAGACGCGCGAAAAGTGAAAGAACGCACAGATAGGAAGCGGATGAGAGATCGGACTGTACAGAGGCCAACTACTGTCAACGCGGTTACCTGCATACGACAACCTGCAACCTTTAAACCGTCAAACCATGTCACAAAGTCAGGCGTCTTCATACAAGACAAGGTCCCGATCGGGCTACTCTATCAAATCGTCTGTTAGCGAAGCAGCCGCCATTGCTCCGCTATGACCGAAGCTGCAAAAGTACGTGCCGCCTTTGCAGAGCAGGAGATGCATGCTAAAAAAGAGACAGCTCTTTCAGAAGCTGCTTTCAACAAAGTGACAGCTCTTTCAGAAGCCACTTTGACCAAAGAGAGAGCTCTTTCGGAAGCTGCTTTCAACAAAGCGAGAGCCCTTTTGGAAATCAACCTAGAGAAGCTAGCAGTAGAGAAGGAAGCGGCAGCAGCCATAGCCGAAGCAGAGGCTCTAGAAGCAGCTACGCACCACACCAGCAAGCACAGCGGATGCAGCAGCGTGCTCGGTCCAGGAGAGGATCACCAGGACACGCTACAACGTACAGCAGCGTACGTCTATCAACACTCCAAATCAAGCAGCAATCTTCAGCCTGCACAAGAATCAATAGATGTCATCAGAGCGACAAGCCAAACGCAGCAAATAAAGCAACAAACAGCCGACCCTGAAGTTCAGTGCTTCAGACAGGAGAACGCAGAGCAGAGCGACACTGCCCGTGGCGACTTCTTTGCGCAACAAGGAAATCAGCCTCCATTCCAGCGCACAGAGACGTCTTTCACACCGAAACGGTATGATGTTAACCGGCCTAAATCAGAGACTCCTCAAAGGTATTGCTACACACCCCACCCTCCTAACAATGCACTGCAGCCCTATTCTAGTAATAGCCAAGCTACTATGGACTTTGCAAAGTTCCTCTCACGGCGTGAGCTAATCACCAAAGGACTTGTAAAGTTCAATGATCACCCAGAAAGCCACAGAGCCTGGCGGTCTACCTTTCAGAATGTAATCAGAGACTTAGACCTGTCATACAGCGAAAAGTTAGATCTCCTAGTTAATTGGCTCGGAAATGAGTCCGCAGAACATGCTAAACATATAAGAGCAATAAATATAAACTACCCAGAGACAGGCCTTAGAAGGATCTGGAAAGACTTGAAGAGTGCTATGGCTCAATAGAGGCAATAGAAAACGCCCTGTTTAAAAGAATTGATGACTTCCCTAGAATATCTGGTAAAGGTTATCAGAAACTTAGAGAACTAAGTGACCTGCTCATGGAACTGCAGGTAGCCAAAGCAGAAGGAGATTTGCCTGGACTTACCTTCCTTGACACAGCAAGAGGTGTCAATCCTATAGTCCAAAAGCTCCCCTACAACCTCCAGGAGCGGTGGGTCGCACATGGTTCCAATTACAAACAAATGCACAAGGTATCATTTCCTCCCTTTGATGTGTTTGTGGACTTTGTAAATCAACAAGCAAGAATTAGGAATGATCCCAGCTTTGATTTTATACTGTCTCATGCTGCTCCTTCCGGTCTAAGATACCATAAAGCGCCAGTGATAGTCCATAAAGCTAATGTTTCCTCTACAGATTCCTTCCACAGGCCATCAACCTCTCCCTACTTGGAAGATAAAGACCCTAGCCGGCAGTGTCCCCTACACAGGAAGCCACATCCTCTTCTGAAATGCAGAGGCTTCAGAGAGAAACCCATAGAGGACCGCAAGACTTTCCTCAGGGAGAACAATATCTGCTACAAGTGTTGCTCCTCAACGTCTCACTTTGCTAGAGACTGTAAGGTCAGTGTAAAATGCACAGAATGTGACAGTACAATTCATAACGCAGCCCTACACCCTGGGCCACCTCCACGTATTTTAACTCAAGCCGACAATACCCAAGATCATAGTGAAGAAGGAATAAACACCGAAATAGGTACACCAGCAGTTACCGCACAATGTACTGAAGTCTGCAAAGGAATCATAGGCGGTAGGTCTTGTTCAAAAATCTGTCTAGTCAAAGTGTACCCAACAGGTTGCAAGGATAAAGCTGTATGTGCCTATGCAATCCTAGATGACCAAAGTAACAAATCTCTAGCGAGATCCACCTTCTTTGACATCTTCAACATTTATTTTTTTTTTTTTTTTTTTTTTGAAATATATTTTTATTTAGAAGAAGACAATACAGCCTGGGAACAGCGAGCCCGCTGTCCCGTATGATAGTGATCTTACAGTGCACTTCAACCAATTCAATTTCACATAGTGTATGTCAACTTCCACCAATTTTCCTGAAATGGGATAAAACTATAACATTAAGGAGGGAAGGGGAAATGTGGAGGATACAGGAGAAAGGCAATAAAATCCAAGGAAGGGGTGGGAAGAGAGGGGGAAATAGGGAAGGGCTGTCTCATATATGAACAAGATACTTCTCTTAACATCGAACAAATGCAGCTTATAAAGTGAAAGAGGATGTTCTCAAAAGCTTCTCACTGACTGTGGAAGGGCCCATCCCTCCCCCATACCACGAGACCCATCATAGGCCACATGCCTTATACAACTTGTGAATATCCCATATCGCCCAGGGATCTTTTTTGGGAGGACGTTGGCCACAGTCTGCAGTTGCCTTGGTATCAAATGTTCGATACTGGTCTAATAGAGCAATAATTTGTCTTAGTGTCGGGACTGTATTAGTCCTCCAGTTTCTAGCCAAAAGTAGCATTGTCGTGGAAACTATAATAAAAAACATTTTCAAGTGCTGGCGTGGAAGGTGTATCATTCCCAGTAATAAGATCTCCGGTGAATTTGCGACCGGGTGACCCAGTGCTTCGGAGGCTAATGTAGAAATGCTTTCCCAAAGCGGGGCAACCAAAGGGCAGTGCCACCAAATATGTCCCATCGTGCCTGGTGCTGAGGAGCAGCGCCAACAGAGATCTGAGGTATTCGGTGCAAACTTGCTCATTCTGTGAGGCGTTAGGTACCAGCGGTACATCAGTTTTCTCTGAGTCTCTATCAATGTAGCACATTTTGAAGCTCTGTCCGCAAATGTGTGTGCCATTGCCCATTGTGTAGGAGTGAAGACCTTAGCAAGGTCTCGTTCCCAGGCCGTTTGAAACGCCCATCTCGTTGCCCTCTGTGGGGTGGAAATAATGCGATAAAAGAGCGAGATTGGTTTGGAGGTAGAATGTGGATCCAACCAAAAAACCTCAGCTTCTGAGAGAAGTGGCAAAGTGTCTCTGAGTCCCTCCATAACCTCCCGCGATTTAAGAAATGAACACAATTGCATATAGGACAAAAACATAGAAGGCAATATTTGATATTTGACCTGCAGGTCTTGAAAGGACAGGATGGCAGCCGGCACAAATAGCTGATGTAAGTGAGTAACCCCTCTGCTTGTCCAAGGGAGTGTTCTAAAGTGAGGCATAAGATATTTTAATGAGGAGATGGGCATGGCCATTGGTATCGTGGCATGGTGAGTGAGGAAGGGTTTGCACTGGTCCCACAACCGCAAATAAAGAGACGTGGAGGGCAGTGAGTGTAGTATGCGGGGTCTCTCTTTTGGTTTTAACCACAAGAGATTCGATAACATGTGGCCAGAGGTGTATGCAGATTCAATAGTGAACCACTGGGGCATAGGATGGGCATGCACCATTTCCCCCAAGGAAGCTAAACAGGAGGCCCAATAGTATTTTTTAAGACAGGGGACATTCAGGCCACCATCCCGGCTCCTATAGTAAAGCAGGGTTCTGGGGACTCTAGGTCGTTTTCGTCTCCAGATGTACGACATGAGTACTGTCTGCAGCGTGTCTAGAAACGTCCTGGGAATATTTAGTGGCAGGGAGCGGAATACATACAAAATTTTCGGCAAAATCGTCATTTTGACCGCCGCCATCCTGCCCAGCCAAGAGAATTCTCGATTTCGCCATTGGAATAACAATGTTTTTACTTCAGACAGTATCCTGATGTAATTACATTTGAACATACTCTCTGCATCGCGAGCGATACGCAGCCCTAAATATGTTATGTAATCTTCCCTCCAGGCGAAGGTATATCGGGATCTTAGGTCAGACATTGATTCGGCTGGGACATTAATAGGTAACGCTTGCGTCTTAGAAAGATTAACCTTATGATAGGAGACCTGACTATATAGATCCAATTCCTGTTGTAATGCGGAAATTGATTCTGAAGGGTCCGTCAGTGTGAGGAGTATGTCATCCGCGTATAAATTTAATTTGTAAGTTGTGGGGCCGACCTCCACCCCGCGGATACAGTCATTCTGTCGTATGGCTTGCGCCAGGGGTTCCAATATGAGTGCGTACAGAAGAGGGGATAATGGGCACCCTTGCCGGGTTCCATTAGTAATTACAAATTCCTCCGATAAAAACCCTGAGGTGACCACCCGAGCCGAAGGAGCATCATACAAGGCCCGAATCGCTGCTGTAAATGTAGATGGAAATCCAAATTTATTTAGGACCCGGTCTAGAAACACCCAGCTGACCCTGTCGAAGGCCTTTTCGGCGTCTAACGACAAGATCACACTCGGCAACCCGGACCGCCTCATGACCTCCAATAGGTTAACCAATTTCCTAGTGCTGTCAGGACCCTGACGCCTGGAGACAAAACCCACTTGATCCAAGCCCACCATTGTGGGTAAAATCCTCTGCAATCTATTGGCCAAAATTTTGCTATATAATTTAACGTCGATATTCAGGAGTGAAATCGGTCTAAAATGTGAGCAATGATCAGGGGTCTTTCCCGGCTTAGGAAGGGTGGCTATATGCGCTCGCAGCATATCCACCGGGAAAGAGCCCTTCTCCCATGCTATCCCATATCCAGCATGTAAATGCGGCACCAGAAGTGAGGAGAAGGTAGAGTAATAGTGTCCGGTGAGTCCATCCGGACCAGGGGATTTATTTTTAGGTAAATTTTTAATAGCCTCAGATATATCCTCTCGCTTAATTGGGGAAGAGAGCATGTCCCTCTGTTGACTCGAGAGGGATGGGAGATGTACAGTATCCAGATACTCATCCACCACAGATACAGCCGGCGGATGAGCCTGATCTGTAGCTTCTAGGTTATACAGGGACTCATAGTATTTGGCAAATTTGTCAGCGATCACTGATGGATTATATATCAGGCCCTGGTCACTCTTAAGGGTTGCTACTTTTTGGGACATAGTTCGGGGTCGCAATTGTCGGGCTAGGAGCTTGCCCGGTTTATTTTGAAGAGCATAATAGGAAGATTTCCACCGGGACATGGAGCGGAAATACGCGTCCGCCTCCAGGTCCCTAAGTGATCTACATGCCTCCTCCAATGCCTCAGCCGCGTCGGTGGAAGGGGACAATTTATTTTTTACATCTAAGTCCTGCAAAGTAGTGAGTATCTCCAGGCGTCTGGACACATACATCTTCCTTAATCTAGTCGCCCAGTCAATACATATCCCTCGGATGACCGATTTATGCGCCTGCCAGACCGTAAGAGGGCAAATGTCGGGAGTCACGTTTTCCTTAAAATATTGTGTTAGTGCCAATTGGATGGCTTGTTTCGCCGGCTCGTGCATTAACAAGTTATCTCGTAGTCTCCAAGGAGGTCTAGTGCGATAACGATACGCATCTGCTAGGGTCAGTAGAACCGGGGAATGATCAGACCAAGTTAATGGCAGTATTGAACATTCCTCCACTTGAGATATGGCAGAGCCTGGTAGTAGAAAGTGGTCTATGCGAGTGTAGCTATTATGAACATGGGAGCGAAAGGTATAATCCCTTTCAGTGGGATGAAGCAAGCGCCATATGTCATATAAATTATATTGCTGTAAGAGCAACTGAAATTTTTTCGGGGAAGTAGCCGACTTCGCAGTGTCACCAGGCGCCGAACGATCCCTGGACGGATCTATGCAGATATTCAGATCTCCGCACAAAACTAGAGTACCCGTCTGTACCTCTGATACTTTACGTAGTACATGTGCTATGAATTGGGGCTGGGATGTATTAGGAGCGTATACAGAGACTACCGTGTACGTGGTCGAGTTAATTGTGCAAACAAGAATAACATATCTACCTCTAGTGTCTTTTAGTATTCTGTGGGCCTGGAAGGCCCATCTTCAACATTTAAAGGCCCTATCTCTCCTTACTCCTTAAAGACTTGTGCAGGTACAGTCGAGACGGCGGGGAGAAGAGCTACAGGTTTCCAAGTTGAGTCTATAGATGGCCAGACACGCCTTCTGCTACCTACTGTAATCGAATGTAACCAGATTCCAGATAATAGAGCTGAGATTCCCACCCCTGATGCTGCAGTACACCACTCTCATCTAAAACGCATAGCTCACCTTATACCAGTACTAGACCCCCAAGCTCAGATAGTCCTACTCCTTGGTAGAGATATTTTACGAGTTCACAAAGTTAGAGATCAGATTAATGACCCTCACAATGCTCCCTACGCCCAAAGACTTGATTTAGGATGGGTTATTATAGGAGATGTTTGTTTGGAAGCGTACACAAACCCACCTCAGTCAGCAACATGTTAACCAAGACTCTAGAGAACGGGCGCCCCTCCCTTTTTCAACCATGCCAAAATCGATTCCTTGTAAAAGAGCTACCACATAACACCTATCTGCCCAAATCTACTGTAGACCCTTACTGTGACAGTGACCAAGGTCACCTAGGGTCCTCAGTATTTCTCAGCACTAAAACAGATTACCAGGTAGCTACGTCCTTTGAAGATAGGTTGTTCTTAGAAATCATGGAACAGGGAATAGTTAAGGATGACTCTAACAGTTGGGTCGCAGCTCTACCCTTTAAACCCCAAAGACAACATTTGCCTAACAACAGAGAACAAGTCTATAAACGCTTTGTGTTTCTTAGGCGCAGTTTTCAAAGAAAGACAGAAATGAAAAAACACTTTTTCAGCTTCATGGAGAAAATACTTGAACGGTCATGCAGAAGTAGCACCTACCTTAACTGACGGTGAAGAGTGCTGGTACCTACCCATATTTGGAGTATACCATCCAAAGAAACCAGGCCAGATTAGAGCAGTGTTCGACTCTAGTGCCAAACATGAGGGTGTCTCCTTAAACAATGTCTTACTGTCAGGTCCCGACCTTAATAACAGACTCATAGGAGTACTCCTCCGTTTTCGTAAAGATTCAGTTGCATTTATGGCCGACATTCAACAGATGTTTCACTGCTTCTTTGTTAAAGAAGAACACAGAAATTTCCTGAGATTCTTTTGGTTTAAAGATAACGAACCCTCCAAAGATATCATAGAGTACCGTATGCGGGTACACATCTTTGGTAACAGCCCCTCTCCTGCAGTTGCTATTTATGGACTTAGACAGTCCGCTAAGGAAGGAGAAGCGAAATATGGGGCAGACGTTAGACACTTTGTAGATAAGGACTTCTATGTAGACGACTGTTTAAAATCACTGCCCACATATGAGGCTGCTATCAGTCTCCTAAAAAGAACTCAAAGTATGCTCTCCCACTCAAACTTGAGACTTCACAAAATTGCTTCTAACAGCAAAAGGGTAATTAAAGCCTTCCCTTCCCAAGACCATTCTAATGATCTGAAAGATTTAGACCTAGGTACTGACGTCCTCCCTACTCAACGGAGCCTTGGTCTGCTTTGGGACTTAAATAGTGACACCTTTACCTTTCAAGTCAGTCCAGAAGAAAAACCATACACCCGCAGGGGTACCCTGTCCGTTATAAACAGCCTTTACGATCTCCTAGGATTTGCAGCTCCCGTCACCATTCAAGGTAAAGCAATACTCAGAGATCTTACCTGGGAGACAAAAGACTGGGATGACCCGCTCCCCACTGAGAAAAAGGGTTCGTGGATGGAGTGGAAAAACTCTCTAACAGCTTTGGCCAGAGTTCACATTGCACGTCCATATGCCCCCGTGCCCTCTTCAGAAGTTCGAACACAAACCCTCTGTGTTTTCTCAGACGCATCTGTCAAGGCAATTGCTGCAGTAGCTTATCTAAAGACTGTAGACATCGAAGAACAATGTGATATAGGATTCATCATGGGAAAAGCGAAACTTGCACCACTCCCAGAACATACAATACCTAGATTGGAACTCTGTGCTGCCGTACTGGCAGTGGAACTAGCTGAACTGATCACCACAGAATTGAACATAGAGATTAAAGACACTGAGTTCTACACAGACAGCAAAGTAGTCTTGGGTTACATCAGTAACGAATCCAGACGTTTCTATGTTTACGTCAGCAACAGGGTACATAGAATCAGAAGATCCACTTGCCCAAAACAATGGCATTTCGTACCTACCGACCACAACCCTGCAGACCATGCAACCAGATCTGTTGCCGCTAACAATCTAAAAGACTCAACATGGCTTACAGGTCCTGCATTCTTACATAATTCTCAGAATATCACTTCTGACTGTCACACATTTCAACTGGTAAATATAGATACGGATGAAGAAGTCTGCCCTCAGGTGTCTACACTACACACAGTGACTTCAAGCAACCCGCTCGGATCTCTCAGATTCAACAAGTTCTCTACCTGGAGGTCACTTGTTAAGGGCATAACTTGCTTAATTCATGTAGTTCGTTCTTCCAGGAATACTACTCCCGCAGAATTAAAGGACTGTAAAGGTTGGCACCGCTGTAACAGTGCCTACAAAGCAACTGAATCGGTATCAGGCAAGAAATATAATTATCCGTACAGTACAACAAGAAATCTACACTAACGAAATTGACTGTATCACTAATCAGAGATCTCTTCCTAAAGACAGTGGTTTCAAGAAACTCGATCCATTCATCGATGAAGACGGCTTGCTAAGAGTAGGAGGTCGTCTTAAGGAAGCTAGCATAGACTTTTCAGAGAAGCATCCTGTATTGATCCCTGGTTGTCACCACATCTCTTCTTTGCTTGTACAACACTATCACGATCAGGTAAAACATCAGGGACGACTATTTACAGAAGGGGCTTTACGAGCTGCTGGACTGTGGATAGTTGGAGCAAAAAGATGTGTGAGCAGATTTATTTTTAAATGTGTTACTTGTCACAAACTACGTGGTATTTTTCAAACACAAAAGATGGCCAATCTTCCTTCCGACAGGCTTAGCACAGCTCCTCCTTTCACCAACATCGGCCTTGATGTATTTGGTCCATGGTCCGTCTCCGCCCGACACACAAGAGGAGGTTGCGCCAGCAGTAAACGCTGGGCAGTAATATTCACCTGTATGACCATCCGAGCTGTCCACATAGAGGTGATCGAATCAATGGACACCTCTAGTTTCATAAACGCTCTCAGGCGTTTCATCGCTATAAGAGGCCCTGTTAAACACATTCGCTCTGACAGAGGTACAAACTTTGTAGGAGCAGCTAAAGAACTACAGATTTCTTCAAATGTGGATGCCATCCGTGTAGAGAGATATTTGAGCGAACAAGGCTGCACTTGGACCTTTAACCCACCGCATTCTTCTCACATGGGAGGAACCTGGGAGAGGATGATTGTCATAGCACGAAGGATCCTAGATTTCATTTTCTTACAAGTAAGTACTGGAAGACTTACTCATGAGTGCCTAGTTACTTTCATGGCAGAAGTCTCTGCTATTATAAACGCTAGACCCCTGACTCCAATCTCCACTGATTCTGAAGATCCAGCAATCCTCACCCCAACTATGCTGCTTACTCAGAAGACTAGCACCACTACTGCTCCAACTGGTGACTTCAGTACTAAAGACCTCTATAAACGTCAATGGAGACAAGTACAAAGCCTTGCCAATACCTTTTGGGACAGGTGGAGGAAACAATACATCTCAACCTTACAACCAAGAAGAAAATGGCAAACCACCAAACCTAATCTTAAACCTGGCGACATTGTGCTTATGAAAGATCACCAGTCGCACAGAAACGAGTGGCCTTTGGGTCTGATTATGAAAACACTCCCGAGTGATGATGGAAAGGTCTGTAAAGCCGAAGTCAAGATATACAAGCAGAATGAGACCAGGTTATTTCTCAGACCAGTAACTGAACTCATTTTATTGTTTTCTTCAGAAGACTCCAATGGTGGTGTCTACCGACACCAGGCGGGGAGTGTGCTGCCTTCAGAGCAGAAATGTAAGATGTAAGGTGTTTAGAGACGCCATCTAGTGGCTGTTTATATTTACAGCACCCTGGTAGTCAGCCTTCCCAGAATTCCTATAGGCTAATTCATGTGCTTCCCTCACTATTACAGGGGATTGTGGGAGAGAGGCCACCATTTCCTTCACCACAGGAGCTGGAAGGAACACCTCATTACAATCTCTCCCCCTATTGAAAGCATCGTCGGTAAGGTTATGGTCTACATTCCTCCCAGTCACCTTACAGTTTCCCTCAGCTTTAGAAGCACCTTATGTGCTGTAAATTTGTAAACCCTTATATTGCAGCCAGCTGCTTTTCATATAGTTTTAGTCCGGCCTAGTTATAAAACCCCCACGTTTTATATGGACACATCCTGTCTTGTATTATTATCTATGTAAAACACGTATATATTCTGCATCTTTATATCGTATATTTCTGTTTTCCTAAAGTTTTACCACATTCCTACAACGGGTTAATAAAACCTTCAGACTGCAAACCGGTGCCGTTCATTGACTCGTAGGAGAGGTTTACCTGCCTGTTAAGCTGCACATAGACCCCGGGGGTACGTGGAGTGGGGACAGGACACTCCCTACACAACCAAGCATTCTGCCAGCACTTCCTGCTGCTCTATTACATTGACTACTTACCCTTAGATCCTCTGCAATAATAACCCCTAAATCACTTTCCTCAGATGTTGAGGTTAGGACTGTATCAAATATTCTATATTCAGCCCTTGGGTTTTTACGTCCCAGGTGCATTATCTTGCACTTATCCACATTAAAACTCCATTGCCACAGCTCCCACCATTTTTTTAGTTTACCTAAATCATTTGTCATTTGGCTGATCCCTCCAGGAACGTCAACCCTGTTGCAAATCTTTGTGTCATCAGCAAAAAGACATACTTTTCCATTAATACCTTCTGCAATATCACTAATAAAAATATTAAAGAGAATGGGTCCAAGTACTGACCCCCTGAGGTACCCCACTGGTAACAAGACCTTGCGCCAAATAAAGTCAAGTGCAAGTTGAACTGGTTTCATTTGCGCTCACTAAGGCTAGGGTCAGACGAGCATGATTTCTACTGACTGTACGTCCGTGCACATGGACGTACGTCAGTATGGAAGACGCAGTAGTGGCCACAAAGTCCGTTTATCACTGACGTATATTTTGACGGATGTAGGAGGGAAAATAAAAAGCAAAACCATTTTGTCCGTGAAAAATGCTGGACGTATAAATACAGTCCATATGACCACGTTCCATCACTCACACACAAAGCTATGCAGACGTTGCGGACGCAACACACTTTGTGCGGCCATTCTAGGTGTTGTACGTTCTTGCGTCTGTGGGCCGCGGCCGTTGTGCGTCCGCAGTTCAGTGCGGACGTACTTCGTGTAATGGGCACAGATGGGCTGTCATGCTATCACGGACGTACTTTTAGGCGCAATCATGGACGGAACACTACGCTCGTCTGACCCCAGCCTAATAGTGTCAAAGGACTCCACCTACAGAATAAGAGATGGATCACCCAATCACACGCTAAATTGTTGCTAACTTTTCCATCAGTTTGTCATGTATGCAAAAATTTAAAATTTAGTCTTTCCAGACATTAATAAAACTTTGTACTTAGGGGTTCTTCCACACAACAGGTCAGGTTTTCCAGGTATCTGAAGCACAGCACAGGTGATATGATTTGCTGCTCAGTGATTGCAGGATTCAGTCTGCATTTCCTCAAGGCAATCCTCAAAACCTGGCCTGTTGGGGGGACTTGAGGCCACTGCTCTAAATGAACAGAGGTGAATAGCTATGGGGTGTCCATGAATCTGACAAATTAGCAAAACTGCCTCATTACTGATACACATTCCCAACTGGTAATGAGAAATGTCATCATGGCTGGTTTTGGAATCATTAAGGGAAGCGACAGTGGTTTTCATTAACATACTTGCAAATATATTTGGATTTCACGGAGTTACAGTATTCAACATTAATGTGCTTGACACATGGAATGTTCCAAAAATATGTTGTCAACTTCGCTTAGTGTTGCCTCTAATTTTTAGTGTTGTATCCACCATATGTTGGAGCTCGCCTTCTGTACTGAGGATATCCATCTCCAGTTTGTGTCTTTTAAACAATTCTAGGATAATTTTTTGCTGCACTTTCCATCCTTCATACATGGAGCATTGACATTAAGGTATCCAGATGATCCATGAATCCTATTTCTACAAACTGGTTTGGGTCTTCTGCATTTGGAAACTCTGCAGAAATTACTGTAATTTCAGTGTAGAAGATTATACTTTCATCTAAACTTGTTGGGGGGGGGGAGAATCTACACAGGAGTAACTGTACCAGGTGTGGGTCTGTTCTGATTGTTACCATGCCCGGCCCACGCTACGCTTGCTTCATTGGCTGCAGACCAGAATGTGATGTTGCAGGAGTAAATGGCATTACACTGGTAGGCTTCCTCCAGAGGTTTACCAGTTTGCAGAGGAAAGGTATCAGCAATCACAAGCCTTGGCTAACCTGTCTATTCTGACTCAGATCGTTGTATAGCGATTTATCCCTTGCAGAGACCTCTATGCCTGGCCTGTATAAGTAGATGCAATCACCGAGGACAATCCTTGTCAGATAGCTGAACTCACCAAAACACTGTTTCTTTCCACGACTTGCTTTATTCCGTACATCAGGTTACAGCAGATCACAGGATACAGCAGATGATGGAATTATAGGTTTTTTGCGGTCAAAAGATGATTCTGTCCTAACTTGAGGATGAACATACATGTGCTGCTGGATAACTACACCATGCTGCAGCTCTTACAAGAAGGAAGGGTGGAACTAAACACACACAGGAAGTGCATCATCATAAAGCGAGGGAAAAAAGAAGGAAAGCATGTACAATACAGAAAGACCACTAGGTGGCAGCATAAGACTATCTATACAATATAAATCCCCATCTAAATGGATAACTGTAACAGCACACTCCCCGTCTGGCATTGAAAATGTCACTATATATACATCATAACGGTAGTTATGCAAGCGCAAATAACGACAGTGTAATTTGCTAGATGTCTTGAAAACCTAAGTAAGTTCAGTCTCCAAGCGGTAAGAGCAAAACAAGTTCCGTGATAGGTCTGATAAAAGTCTTTACAGTTCCTTGTCTTGCGACCTTCACCTCCACCTTACGTACCTTACCATCATGCTAGAGATGCTCTTTTTAATAAGTCCCATAGGCCACTCTATCCTTTCGGCTTGCTGGTCCTTGAGGAGAACGAGATCTCCAACTTGAATGTTCGGGTTCAGGCGTTGACATTTCCTGCGTCCTTGCAGAGTGGAAAGATACTCCATCTTCCAACGATTCCAGAAGCAGTTGGCAAGGTGTTGTACTCGCTTCCACTGGTCGTAGCACATTTTTCCTGCTTTAAAGTTTCCAGGTGGAACAGGAACAGTCTCAAGTTTCTGGGTAAGAAGAGTAGCTGGAGTAAGGATGGTTGGGTTCTCTGGATCTGTAGACACTGGAACAAGTGGTCTAGAATTGATTATGGCAGATGCTTCTCGCGATGGAGAAACGTTCAAAGCGTTGACAGCCCAAGATGAGTCTTTGTTCAGTTCTGGTGACAAGAGTTTTGGCTTCAGGACGAATATCTGGATCTTCGTCAGGATTTTGTAGACCAAAGACGTCAGCTGTTGTTTCTTCTGGATGATCCAGCAGGGATTCCGGACCTTGTGGTAGGCGACAGCTGCTATGGCGTCAGAAGATGCATCTGAGAAGATGTGAAGTTCCTTTCTCTGACTTGTGGCAAGAGAAGCTGGAGTGTAGCAGCGTGGTATGTGAATTCCATCTAAGGCATGTAGAGATTGCTTCCAGGAATTCCACTTTGAAAGCTTGTCTACTGGTAGTGGAGCATCCCAATCTGTAATAGTCTCTGAGATCTGTCTAAGTAAGGATTTACCCTGTATGGTAATGGGAGCCACGAATCCCACTGGATCGTATAAACTGTTCACCACCGACAGAACACCACGTTTGGTAAATGGCTTGTCTGCAGAGCCGACTTGGAAGCCGAAGGTGTCCTTTAATAAGTCCCACCGCAGGCCTAGGCTTCTCTGTACGGGTGGCATGTCCATTCCCAGATTTAAGTCCTTAAACCCTGTGGCATAGTCACCAGGTTGAAAGGCCTTCATGACAGCAACACTATTTGAAGCAATCTTGTGTAGTCTGAGGTTAGCTTCAGAAAGCATACCTTGTGTCCTTTGGAGCAGGTCTATGGCTTCTTCATTTGTGGGTAAGGATTTAAGTCCGTCGTCCACGTAGAAGTCTCTCTCAACGAAGTGTCGAGCATCTTCTCCATACTCCTTTTCTCCGTCAAGAGCAGTCCTTCGTAGACCATATGTTGCAACAGCAGGTGAGGGACTATTTCCGAAGGCGTGTACCCTCATGCGGTATTCAATCATCTCATTGTCCATGTTGTTGTCACGGTGCCACAAAAACCTCAGGAAGTTCCTATGGTCTTTTTGTACAATAAAACAATGAAACATTTGTTCAATATCAGCAGTTATGGCGACTGGCTCCCTTCTGAACCTCATGAGTACACCTACGAGGTTGTTGGTCAGGTTAGGACCAGTGAGAAGAACATCGTTCAGGGATATGCCTTGATGCTTGGCACTGGAGTCAAATACTACCCTGATTTGTTTTGGCTTACGTGGATGATATACTCCGAAGAAAGGCAGGTACCAGCACTCCTCATGTTCTTGAAGAGGTGGAACTGGTTCAGCGTGATTATTGTCAAAGATCCTTTTCATAAAGGCGATGAAATGGTCCTTCATTTCAGGTCTGTTCTTTAGTGTTCGTTGTAGTGACTTGACTCTGGATAAAGCTTGTTCACGATTGTTTGGGAGTTTGACCCTTGCAGCACGAAGAGGTAATGGTGCTACCCAGCTGTTAGACTCATCCTTGAAGAATTCTTTGTCCATTACTTTGATAAATTCTCTGTCTTCAACTGATAAAGCTGTTTTGTTGTCATCGCTTGTAGTACAAAACACTGTGGTACCTAGGTTGTCATCACAGAGGATAGGAGTGACGTCGGACACGCAGATAATGTCAAGAGGCTTCTCCTTTACGTCATAATGGTGAGGACACGGTTTGAAGTGGGATACACGTCCGTTTCCTAACACGTGAGTTTTGAATGAGTGGATCTCAGATGACGTGTGCATTTTATCCAAGCATACATTGCCCACTATTACCCAGCCCAGGTCAAGTCTTTGTGCATAAGGGGCATCGTCTGGTCCGTCGCACTGTTCGCGTACTTTATGTACTCTGAGAATGTCTCTTCCTAGCAGGACCAAGATTTCAGCATTCATGTCCATTACTGGAATCTCATCTACAAGATGCCTTAAGTGCGGATGATGATACGCAGCCTCTGGAGTAGGAATCTCTTCCCTTTCGTCTGGTATCTGGTCACATTCAACTAATGTTGGTAGGAGTATTCCCTCTCTCCCCTTGACGTGAGAGACCATAAACCCGTTGGCCCTTCTGCCGAAAGTCTCTACGCGACCAGAACAGGTTCTGAGAGTATACGGTGTTGCGTGTCCCTTTATGCCGAAGATCTCAAAGAATTTAGGCTTAACAAGCGATCTGTTGCTCTGTTCATCTAATATGGCATACATCTTCGTGGCTTTCTCAGGTTGACCCTCTGGGTATATCTTGACTAGGCATACCTTGGCACAGCATTTGTAATTTAAGCCTTCTCCACAGACCTCCGTGCATGAAGAAGAAATATTCCCTATAGTCGGAGCATTACCTTGTTGCTCCCCGCCATGATTTGAGACAGGTGCAGAGGTAGGTAGCTGCTGTGGGTTGTCTGGAAGTGGAGTGGGGTGCATAGCTGTAACATGTCTGTCGCTGCTGCATTCTGTGCACTTGATGACAACTTTACAGTCTTTAGCAAAATGTCCGTAAGAGGCACAGCACCTGTAGCATACCCCAAGTTTTTGAAGAATCTCCCTGCGCTCTTGTAAAGTCTTTGCCCTAAGGCCACGACATTTCTTTAAAGGGTGAGGCTTCTTGTGAATAGGGCACTGACGATTAGGGTCTTTATCGCTATCACCCGAATCCCTCTGGTTTGCACGAGAGGACACGGGTGGTGAGATATCTGTCCTTTTAACAGATATTGTTCTATTAAAGTCTCTACGATAGCCGCTGTGTTATCATACCTTGATGAGGATGCTGGTGATGATGATGAAGCTGGCAAGTTGGTTTCGCTGAAGCTGAAGCTGGGATCGTTTCTTGTCCAGGCTTGTTCGCTGATGAACCTGCAAAAATATGAGAATGGAGGGAAGGATACGTTATAGTCTCTTTTGTATCTTGAGCCGTGTTGCGCCCATTTCTCTTGCAGGCCGTATGGCAGTTTAGACGCCACTGGATTGACACCATGAGCAGTGTCCAGGAAGCTTAGTCCAGGTAGACGTGGGTCTGTCTTTGCCAACTGTAGCTCCATGAGGAGATCACTCAGTTCCTGGAGCTTTCGATAGTCCTTGTTACCTATTTTTGGAAGTTTTGCAGTCTCTTGAACAGAGCGCCTTCTATGGCTTCAGCGCTGCCATAAGCTTGCTCAAGTCTTGCCCACGCAGCAACGAGACCTGCATCCGGGTGCTCAACATGTACTGTTCTCAATCTTTTAACACGATCTGTGGATTCTGGCCCCAGCCACTTTATGAGCAAATCAAGTTCCTCCTTGGTAGTAAGGTTCAGATCAGCAATAGCAGCCTTGAAGGTTGCTCTCCAGGCCCTGTAGCTCTCTGGACAGTCGTCGAACCTTGAGAGGCTTGTGTTAATGAGCTCTCGGCGTATCATATATCTGGCGAAGTCAGTCAAGTCTGATCTCTCACTCTTTGGTGCCAAAGTAACTTGAGGAACCGCTTGGGTGTTAAAGTTCTCTGGTGATGAAGGGTGAGGTTTACCAGGATAAAATGACGTTGCAAGAACGTTTAACTTTGGTGTAGTCTCTAAGGCTTCTGCTGGCTGCGGCTTGAGCTGCGGCTTGTCACTGGGATTCACCTTGCTGGCAGACTGAGTTGATGTGATTTGCTGCGTAGATGTTCTTGTGTTGTGGACTGGAGGAGGTTCAGGCATTTGGAGCTGAGAGGTCTCTGCGTTGAGAGTCAGAACAGTGTTGGGAGGAGGTACAGGAGATGACTGTGTATTGTTGCAAATGTTATGCTGTAAAACGTATTTGCTAGTGCGTTCGACTGGGTCTTCCAGTTCTGCTGGGATAGGGCAGTCTGCATTAGTACTTTGTCCCATTGCTTCTTCGAGGACCTTCAGCCTCGCTACGGCAGCTGCTTCCTCCTTTTCCATTTGCAGAATCTTGATTTGGGATTCCGTCTCTGCTTGGCGGGCTTTGCTGTGAGCTTCTAACTCTGCTTGGCAGGCTTTGCTGTGAGCTTCTAACTCTGCTTGTTTTTTAGCAAAGGAGCCTTGCACTTTCTTTGACTCCGCATCAGCGCGGGCCTCTATTAGCTTGTCGCTTAACGTTGAATGTCTGGAGCGAGAGGATCTGGAAGAATGTGCAGTGTGCTTGGTTGATGTGGATCTGTGCGATCTGGTCTCTTGCAGTTGAGCAATGCGGAATTCTGCCCTTTCTTTGGCAACTTGCACTAGGAGGTCTCTCTGTTGGTTTAGTGCATCAGTCTTGGTCAGTTCTGCTGAAAAGTCTTCCATATTAGAGTCCTGCAAGAAGTCTGTGTATTTTTCTGACAGCCTCTGGTAACGTTTATATGCAGCAGACAGACGATCTATAGAGTCTCTTAATTCAGCTGGGTTATCGTTAAATTGTGGTAAAACTGACATGCATTGTGACGTTCTGTCCCACAGGTCTGACAGATTGCTGGAGAGCTCATCTCTAGTGTATTCATAGTTTTCTCTGAGTTTCTGTGTCGGTTTTATTGTGCGTTTGGGTTTTACACTCTGTTCGACAAACTCTGCAGAATCTGCTCCTTGTGCGTCTGCAGGTTCAGGGACGTGATGAATCTGCGTCGGTTCAGTCATAATAGAGTGCACAGAACCTTGTCTGGACATTTTATACGTTTTTGCAAAAATAGTACTGTCTCTTTAAAAAGATGAACGGCAGCTTAGACAGGCAGGTAACACAGTTAAATGCAGAGAAACCGTTTTTAATATTCAGTGAGATGCAGTATAAGTGAGATGCAGTAAGCTTGTGCGACCATGTGCTTCCCCAAGATGGCTGATGGCACTGAGCTTGATTGCAGATTAAACACACACACATGTGCTTCCATAAAATGGCCGATGGCACGGAGCTTGATTGCAGATTAAGCACACACATATATAATAGCAGGCTGTAGGATTCTACTCATCTTTTGACTATTCTGACTCAGATCGTTGTATAGCGATTTATCCCTTGCAGAGACCTCTATGCCTGGCCTGTATAAGTAGATGCAATCACCGAGGACAATCCTTGTCAGATAGCTGAACTCACCAAAACACTGTTTCTTTCCACGACTTGCTTTATTCCGTACATCAGGTTACAGCAGATCACAGGATACAGCAGATGATGGAATTATAGGTTTTTTGCGGTCAAAAGATGATTCTGTCCTAACTTGAGGATGAACATACATGTGCTGCTGGATAACTACACCATGCTGCAACTCTTACAAGAAGGAAGGGTGGAACTAAACACACACAGGAAGTGCATCATCATAAAGCGAGGGAAAAAAGAAGGAAAGCATGTACAATACAGAAAGACCACTAGGTGGCAGCATAAGGCAGCATAAGACTATCTATACAATATAAATCCCCATCTAAATGGATAACTGTAACAGCACACTGTCCAACATCTGATGCTGAAAATACCAATTACAATTCTGAAAACATCCTGTCGAGGCAGTAGTGTAGGCATTGTACCGCTCTGACACCTGTATCAAGCACTCCCATGAAAATGGCAGAAAATAAAGTCTGGAATTAAGAGGGATGAAGAAAGCAGTGATGCAAGAGGCTGAAGAAAGTGATATTATGCATCACTCAGCTTTGGGCATATGTACCAGCATCTTAAATATTATGCTTGGAATATATTAAATAATTGGATATTTAGTATGTAAATATTGAAGAAAAATGTTACGTTTAAAATCTTTCTTAATGTCAGGTTATAAATAGGGGTTGTCTTATACATGGGAGGTGTCTTAGGCTGGGGTCAGACCAGTGCACTTTTAACGTGCGTTCTGGCGCACATAATCACGGCCGCACTAGCAGCAGATGATGGGCAATGACGGCCAATATACGATGTACGGCCGCACAAAAGTCCGGCCGTGCAACGCAAGTGGAATTTAAACGCATTTTTATGAGAACGCTGAACCGCTAGTACTGACGTACTGAGTGCGCAGCTGCGGCATGATTAGATGTCAGACGCTGCTAATGTCCAGCCTACATAACGTCCAGACACAAAAACAGGGTTATCCAAAGAGATTCGAAAAGTCACCGCACGTTCGGTGACTTTTCGTTCTCTTCAATTCGGTTCCTTTTGCCGATCCCATTTCGGTGACCCTGCGGTGTATTCAGCAAGCACCACAGGGTCCCCGAATTGCAGGGAAAAGCTGCCGAAAACCTGACGAACACTAACCGAATGCACGCTGAAAACAAGCAAAAACATCTGGATTAACCTTCGAAGAGGAGCCGAACAGGAGCCGAACAGGAGCCGAAAAGGAGCCGAAAAGGAGCCGAATCACACAGAGCCGAAGCAGCTGTGACGTAGAGGAGGCAGTGAATAAATTAGAAAAAACATTTGTATGAATCTGGGAAAATGAAACGCTGTTTGCAAAGAAACTACTGAGCGAAAATGTCTGAAATTTTCACAGGAGGTCCAGGGAATGATAATAAAGAGGGCTGTTACAAAAAAAATAAGTAAACTGAAAAAAAAAAAAAAATCGGACTTTTAAAAAAAAAAAAAATATCAGAAAAATGCTTACAGTATCCTAAAAAATCTATAAATAAAGAGACTTTTTGCTGCAGAATTTTATAATGAACGGTTTATTAGATATTGAATTAAAACTGGAATATTTTTAACATTGAAGTCTATGGGATTCTCCTGAATTAACTTGCCGAATTAAACCACCGAATGGCAGGGCATTAGGGGAACCTTTCACTGCTGGTTTGTGTTCTCTGAATAGCCGAAGCATTGCTTCTCTATGGGGATTTCACTGCCCTCGAACAGGCACCGAACAGGCACCGTATGTGCAGGCAATTCGCTAGGATTTGGTGAATTGCCTGCTCTCTGGATAGCCGAATGGCCAGGAAAGGTAACCGAACACTGATTTTCAGCATTCGGTTACCTTTCTCCAGCAATTCGGATCTCTTTGGATAACCCTGAAAGAGTTTTATTGACAATCCGTACAAAAATCACACCCGAAAATGCGCATTGTCTGACCGTTTTTGCGCATTCCGTGAAAAAATACATCAATGCGTTCGAACGTGAAAAAGTGCGTCCGCGGGGGAAAATTCTTTCGTCTGACCCTAGCCTTAGCACTGTATTTTTCTGTATCAATTTGACTTGGATGAATTTTTTCTTGAAGTCAGTATGTGGATGGAAGTCTGTTTCTGCCATTCAATAGAGTACATTCAGCATCTTGTTTCTCCAAAAACATGATTTAGTAATTACATTTGCTTTTGACTGAAAGGGTAATTCATGTCAATTGCTGGGTGGTTGTCTAAACAATAGTTATCTCTGGCCAAGCTGCATTACACGTGAAGGTAATAAACAGATGGCATCTTGAGCATACTCATGGATGGGTCTAGGGCTTCCTGTAATCAGTGGGTAGAATTGCCATTTTCCCAATGTTTTCAACATCATTGGCCACAGCATCAGTGACCTGAGGTGAGGTCAGTGGCTGGTGAGGCACTGGCTTGTATCAGAGCCAGATATACACAGGATTACGCTGTCACAATTTACGCATTTGAATTTGATTATCGTTATATAGGAGAATAGAGTTTCACTATTTATACTCATGGTTACCAATTAAAATATATATTGCATGGTCTCACTGATATTTACAAATGTGATATTTAAAAAATGGATATGCTGCCCCAGCTCATGGATTTGCCCCAGCAGAGTCACAGGGTTCCTGCAGGGGAGGGCTCCTTACTTACCTGAGACAGCTCCTCACTGGCTGTGCTGTCCAAGAGAGAAGAGGTCGGCTGCTTCCTGTCCCACGTGTCTCTGTGGTGCTGGCACGAGGTCAGGTGATGTAGGAGGAGCTGCTGGAGCTTGAGAGTGTGTGACTGTGACAACCCCCCCCCTCCCTCTGTGCTGAGCGCATGTGTGCTGTGTTTATCACACACATGCGCTCAGCACTTTCTGGAGGGGGTTTGTCACAGTCACACTGCTGTGATCTCCCTGCCCGCCCCCCACGATTGACGAGGTCACATGACTGTCCTGCGTCAATCAAACCATGGGAGCACTGCCTCCCATGGTGGTTTTTTTTTTTAAAAAAAACTTGCTTGAGACAATGGAGCTTTCCCATTGGCTCAAGCTTCATTTGCTGTCATTGCCTGGAGGCAATGACGAGCTTGCCTGCTACCAGCCTGAGCTCTGCAATTAGCGTAGCGTTGGGCTGCGTAAATTGCGTAGCCTAGGCTGGCTCAGTGCTGCCCCTGCTGTCTGTGTAGTGAATTACACACACACAGCAGCCGGCAAACAGAGAGTGAAAGCTGCAGGAGAAAAAAAAAGCCGACAGAAGAAACAAAAGCACAATGAGGGAGCGAGGAGAGGTGAGTATGTATAAATAACAAATTTATTTACAGTTTAAATGTACACACACATCACATGTCATTACAATACACACAATGAGCTCATTAATTTACTGGCATGACAGGGGAGGCGGAGCCTCCCCTGCATGCACGTCCCTGCACAGCATCCCTTAGATCAGTGGCTCCCAACCGCGGTCCTCAAGTACCAACAGGTCAGGTTTTCCAGATATGAAGCACAGCGCAGGTGATATGATTTGATGCTCAGTGACTGCAGGATTCAGTCGGCATTTCCCTAAGGAGATCCTTAAAACCTGACCTTGTAGGATGACCAATACTGGGATACTACATTATGAGAAGCAGCATTACGGTCTTTTCCGAACCAAATAAGCCTTTTCACAATTCTATTGATAACTTGCAATCCGTCAAATCAGTCCTACAATAACCCCCCCCAGCAAATTCCGATTCAAAATATATCACCATTAAACATGCGCGATTCAGCTCAGACCTATTCAGAAATGGCTGCAATGTCGGCAATATGGCCGAACCACACAGGATCCTTTTTAACCCTGTCGCTGCTGAGCCATTTTACCTCTTGGTGCATTGAGTTTTTTGTGCGCATCGTGTTTAAACGCAATTTAAAAATCAGGTTTTATTATACGACCAGACAACTACTTCAAATTGCATTTAAGCGACAAGCAAAAATTTTCAAAGTGAGCTCAGAATGTGGGGCGGAAGGGGGGGGGGCGTTGCGACTTAGCAACTAAAGGGTTAAAAAGGTAGATTTCAATGGGTATTTTGTGTAAATTAGGGGGGGGAGGAAGAGTCCCTGGTTTGATAACGCAAGCAAAATTTTAACGAGTGTAAAAAATAAACTGCACTGAAGTTACCATAGAGACTAGTGATTTCAAATGATACTAACTGTATAAAAGAGAAAATGAAGATCAGATCCTCCTAGAAATGACCACAGACTGAACCTTTATTGAAGGAAAAGGATTTAGTAGAAAATATATATTTTTACCAAAAAATTTAATTAGAAATTAAGAATACATGACCCTGTTTTCTTCATTAGGAAAAACCGCAGCAAAGAATCCACAAATCACCTTTAGGTGAGCACATACAGGGTTATTCAGCGAGCACCGAAATGTTGCTGACATTTTGGTGCCCTCTCGTTCCCCACGCTTTGTGCATTCAGCATTCACTGCAGGGTCCCTGTACTACAGAAAAAAAACTTGCCGCAAACCCACAGAAACCCGCAAACACCACACTGAACACAGCGGAAAAAGCCGACGATCACAGCGCAGAGCAGCTGCTGGAAAAAGCCAACAAGTTGACGAACGGGTTAAAAAAAACCAAAACCAATTCGCTTGAAAGTTTCAAAATATAAAGGCCGTTTTGCAAAAAAACTAAATGACAAGGTCTGGAATTTACATACAAGATCCTATGAATGACAATAAAAAGGTCTGTTACAGAAAAGAAAAAAACGGAGACTATTTCAGAATAAAATAAACGGTTTATTGGATTAAAACAGGAATATTTTTAACATTGAAGCCTATGGGATTCGACTGAATAAACCTGCCGAATGAAACCACCAAACGGCAGGGCACTTTGGGGGATTTCACTGCCGAACAGGCACCATACACATGCGGGCAATTCACCAAAATTTGGCCAACTGCCTGCTCTCTGAATAGCCACGAAATGTCACTGTACACTGAATTTCAGACCTCTCTGAATAACCTATAGTCTACTCGCTTGATGTCGTCTGGATAGCTGAAGAGCGATCAATACATTATGGAAACATTCGTGTTTAATGCAACACTTGTACCAGTTAAAATTATAAATAAAAACCAGGAAAGACGAATAGAATGACAATTTGTTTTATTCTACATTGAATAATAGGGAACAGAAGACGGGTCATACCTTATACTTCTACCTGTCGACTCAACTGTGCCACATAAGCAGCACTCACCAAAAGAATAGAATATAATCCTAAACATTATTCAGCTCATTTCATAACAGTAACCCTAAGCAGTTACTAGAACACAGCAACAACAAAAATAAAAAGGGTACATTCTGATTTCTAAAAAAAAATTAAAAAACCTAGATTCTATTCTCACCTTTTAACGTTTACAAAATAGTGAATAGCATGTTCCAAGAGATTTTTTTTTTTTACATGAGCCATGTAAATGGTTAATGTTCTAGAATATAAGGAATAGATGTGAAACAAAGTTACAGAACCTCAGTACAAGGGGTGAAAAGGCTCAGCAGTGAAAGGGTTAAGCATCATGGTGGTTAGAGGGGCCCCTTTGAGTATTTAAAAAAACTGCCGAACGCTGATACAGCGTTTTATTCATTACTGAGTACTGTAAAAAAAAAAAAAAACAACACATTAAGGTATATATTGTGATGGTGCAATTATAGGACAGTGTTCCTTTATGATATAACACACAGGTGATAATGGTTATGAATTTCATTAGGTTCACGGAGTTCCTCAATAAGTCTATCCATATCTTCTCTCCTCAGATCTTCAGTCTAAAAAAAAAAATTCCACATGAATAATTTTTTATTATGAAAAAGTCTATACAGTCAGAGGGTTTCGGCAGATTTTGGCCTGGGAGGCGAATGTGAATAAATGGCCCAGCTGTCACCGATTTTTTTTAACCTAATTTTTTGTGTAAATATTAATTTAATATGACTAAGGGCTTTCTTGTCCCATCAATGAGCACACCCTTTATGTCAGGGTTTCCCAAACCTGTCCTCGGGACCCTCCGCCTCGCCAGGTTTGCAGGATATGTGAAGCACAGCACAGGGGATAGGATTTGCTGCTCAGTGATTGCAGGATTCAGTCTGCATTTCTCCCAAGATGATCTGCAAAATCTGGCCTGGTTGAGGGTCCCGGGGACAGGTTTGGGAAACACTGCTTTAGGTCATCACACCATGGGGTCAACGTGACAATCACGTAAGCGCACATTTTTTGCTGTGACATTGTCAGAAGGCGACCCCCTGGGAAGGTAAGTTTTGCTCTCCACATATAGTATGTTGGTGTGTTATGACAGTCACGCATTCCCTAGGGACAGTTTGTTTGACTCTGCGTGTAAGGGTTAAACAATGTGCTATTCCCAATTGAGGACGACTCCTAGAACATAAAAACACTGAACTCACCAGATCTGCAACATTACGTGAAACGACAAAAAAGGTAAAAATAAGGTGCATCCTATGTGCCGATGTAGGGCGTCAACCTCAGTGGGCTGAAATCTTGGGGCATCCTTGCTGTGCATCAGCCCTACCCACTTATTGCGCAGCAATAAAACCCACAGTAAAGTGCAATATGTGTTAATGTATCACAGTGCTCCAAAGTAGTGGAGACTCTCCCATTGGGGCACAAGGGCAGCACCACCAGTTTTTGGCATAAAGAACAAATTTAAAGATCACTTGGATGCAAGAGTTCTATTTTTTCCTGTTGGGGGGGGGAGAAGAGACTCGCTCCGCAGCAGTAACACTTACAGTAGTGTAGTGTGTTTGTGTGCAAGGGTTTTCAATGTGGATCTCTTTGATACAGTAATGCGTGGTGTGTATGATTGCATCAGAGCTCCACAACAATAAAACTGTATGAGATGATCTTACTTTCCAGTGCACTGTAACAGTAATTATGTTGAGCTCCACATTAATAAAGTGTTTAATACGTGTTGTGTGCGATTAGAGATAGTGTTTTTACATGGAGTTAAAACTATGCTTAACCTTTTTGTCATGCCCCATGATTTAGGATTTATTGTATATTTTTCTGTTTTGTGTTGAATCTGCCTTTGCTGCTTACATATTGATTTCATAGCTATTTTGTCCCTGCTGGGTTTCCTTAGCTTGCTGCATCCAACTAGTTCCACCCCTTTTGCTCAGTGTCTTGTTCTAGGGACTTCCTGGTTATATAGCAGCCATTCTTTGCTCACTGCTGGACAAAACTAAGGTCTTTTTACCTGCATTGCTGTACACTATTACAAGATTCTAAGTGTCAGCTTTGCCGAGTTGAAGCTATCTGCCGAACTTCATCGTGTGAGTACTGGTCAAATACAGACATGGTTAGTCTCAAGCACCTACGCCTCAGAGCCTTGCTATGGAAGCAGAATATTTTTAGTAACTACAGTTCCTTTTTCCAGGCGATTAATCAGCACACGTCTACAGCAAATGTGTTAATTAGTGGACTTTAGTTATTCAAGGGATGGGACCAAATTAACGGGATCAGATGCCCCGGCTCCACAGCAATAAAAACACACAGCACATTACTGTGAGTTGTTACATCGGGGATTGGTTGCTTTGCTTCACCTATTCATATTTTTTCCTTCAGATAAAAAAAAATCATGACAGCGGTTTTAAATGCTACAAAACAACTCCTTTACGCAACCTGATCTTGCTGATTGCGTCATTTTACAATGTTGTCTTCATGTAACACCGTCAGGAAATCACAAGCTGTGACCATTAAAGTCCGACACACTTCAGAACATACCATGATCAACATTAAGGGCTCTATTACATCCTCTGCGCAATTGCACTCGCGCAGCGCAATTTTTTATGCGCACGAAAAAAGTGATCGCGGGGAAAAAAAACGTTTTACTATCCGAGCGCATTTTTTCATCCTTCAAGATTTTTCGTGCGCAAAGTACCGCGAGAAATCGGTGTGTGGACTGTTTTTCACGGGATTCAGCCAATCAGAATTAAGAACCACCATTTTCTAACGTTAGGTTGTTGCGCATGTCAAAGTCAGTCTGAGTATATTTGCTGCAGGAAAAAAAAATTAAAGCAATGTATTAATTTTATTGTTTGGGTATGTGTAGAATGTGTAACTTTACTGTGCTGTATTTTCTGTGCTGTGTATTTCGTTTCAGCCAGGACGATCAAATTTACAGTTACCACCTGCTTTTCAAAGACGTTAAGAAAATGCACGCAAACCTTCGTTGCGCGCCGATTGTAATGCCATCCGCATTCCTGTGCACGAACAAATTTGCGCTCACAATGTTAAGTATAGGATGCGCGTGGGGATTTGCGTTCGCGCTGGTCATTCGCGGTAGACGAAAATGCACATTGTTTGCGCGAACGTCGTAATACGACGTTCTGCGCAAATGCTTTTGTCCTCGCGCAAATGCGCATTTGCGTGCACGCAAAAATCGATGCGCGAGGAATGTAATAGGGCTCTAAGAGTTTTCATTTTACCTTTTGTATTCTTTCGATCACCTCTAGATTTTCTTGCTTCATCTTTTCCCGCTCAGCTTCCATCTTCTCCTGCAGCATCTCCACGTGCTGGTCAAAACGTTTCTGCTCCTCTTCCAGCTGTTCCTCCAGCTTCTTATTGTATTCTTCTGCCATTTCTTTCTCTCTGCTCGCTGCCTCGACCCTTGCTCTTTCAGCTGCAGGAGAACAAGTACATGCAGGGAGTATTGTGACCATCACAAATCTATGGGTCTGCTTAAAGGAAATCCCCTGGCCATCCATCCAGCCATACACATCAACGCACGATATCCTGCAACACGGAGACTTGCTCAAAAATAAAGACTATTAACACTTCATTGTTGACGTTTGCCCTGAAGGACTTCAAGACAAACACATACCAATGAATAAGCCTTCGATAAAAACATTAAACCAATGAGCCACATTTTGGCCCCACACGTGACCCCCCCCCTCAATAAAAGGGTGGACCTAATGATCATAAGGGAACACATGTGTCCCGTAGGTAAGTATCCATCTTCAAGTCACAGCACATTGCTACAAATTAACTTAAAACATTTTATTGTTGTATAAACTAATCTAATCATCTTAATCCTCTAAATATACAGAATTAGTCTCGCCTCACTTTTTTCCATATTGCCTAAATTCTAGCACCAACCTTTCTCACTGCCACTATTTGCGTAGTATTCTAGTAGTAACCCAATCCTAGAAGTAACCATGACACTAACCCCAATACAAGCAAAAACAATAACCCTAATCCTTACACAAATAGTAACCCAACCCAAGCAGTAACCCTAACCAATACAAGCAGAAACCGTAAACCTAACAGCTAAAAGTAACCCTAACAGTAACCCCAGCTATTTGGGGCTATAAGTGGGTAGAGTGATTGTATAGAAGCACGGCGAAGGAGGTAAAGCTGGGGCATAGACTGGGCACGGGGCCAAAAATACGTGCACCTCCAGAATTCTGGGCATTTCTAAAAATCTTCGAATTCGCCTGATATTTTGGATCGATCCGAATTGGCAGATTCCAAAACGAACCTAACAAAAATGTTGGTCTATGCCCAGGTCTCATTAATGGTCATTCATGGTGTAGTCTTTGTAATAAACCTTTTAAAAACCATTGTTTAAATGGTAAGGGTTTAGTTTGTGCTGCACTATATAACCACCTGCTATGGGCAGTAGACGCAAAATATACAATCGGTCACCCTTTAACTACTAGACTTTGTACATTTTCCCAACTATTTCATCCGCTCCATTTACTCCAACCTTGCATTTCGTCTTGAAGTTTGAGGAACACGCTCACTTACCTTCAATTTCCTTTTGTTGCTTTGTCAGTGAACGATCTGCATTCCTTATTGTAATTTCAATGTCTTTTATACTTGCGAGAAATTCCTGCTGCACTTCGTGAGCCTTCGAATTAGAAGATTAAGTGAATGGATAAGTGCAAGATAATGCACCTGGGACATAAAAACCCAAGGGCTGAATATAGAATATTTGATACAGTCCTAACCTCAACATCTGAGGGTTGGGATTTAGGGGTCATTATTTCAGAGGATCTAAGGGTAAGTAGTCAATGTAATAGAGCAGCAGGAAATGCTGGCAGAATGCTTGGTTGTGTAGGGAGAGGTATTAGCAGTAGGAAAAGGGAAGTGCTCATGCCACTGTACAGAGCACTGGTGAGACCTCACTTGGAGTACTGTGTGCATTACTGGAGACCGTATCTCCAGAAGGATATAGACATCTTAGAGAGTTCAGAGAAGGGCTACTAAAATGGTGTACAGCTTGAAGGAGAAAAGTTACCAAGAAAGGCTTAATGATCTTAACATGTACAGCTTGGAAAAAAGACGAGACAGGAGATATGATAGAAACATTTAAATACGTAAAGGGAATCCACAAGGTAGAGGAAGGGAGTATATTTAAAAGGAAACAAAATAGCAAAACAAGAGGACATAGTCTTAGATTAGAGGGGCAAAGGTTTAAAAGTAACATCAGGAAACATTATTTTACTGAGAGGGTGGTGGATACATGGAACAGTCTTCCAGTAGAAGTGGTAGAGGCCAAAACAGTAATTGAATTTAAGCAGGCATGGGATAGGCATAAGGCTATCCTAAACAAAAGATAAATCCAGGTAAAGTATCCATGTAATTGGGCAGACTAGATGGGCCGAAAGGTTCTTATCTGCCGACATTTTCTATGTTTCTATTAAACAACAAAACATCATATTTTCGGTCAGTAGCTAATTTCGTATATACAGGGTTCATTATGAATCTATTCTGAACTATAGAATCAAAATGAACAATTTCAGAAATGACGGTCCACAAACTTCCCTTATTTGCTCAGATTATGAACATAAAGCAGCTGCAGGGACACGATCTCCTTTTACTTGGCTTTACCGTATTTTTCCGTGTATAAATGACGCCCCCTTTTCTAATCTAAAATTAAGAAATCAATATTTTAAACCTAAAAACCAGAACACATTTAGCTTAAAGGGATATGCATGTCTAAAAAAAATTAAATTGACATTTAAAACACATTTATACCTATAGAGAAACTAGAATAAAATCAATAAAGTTTAAAAATATTTTAAAAAAAGGATGTTTATTTTCCTGCTTTAAGTGTGTGTAATTTCATCTCTGGCGACGCCCCTCAGCTAGGGGTTTTCAGTTCCTACTTCCTGAATATTCCCCGCCTCCTCCCCGCCCACTACTCCACCCAAAGCTTTCACTTTCTCTTTGTGAGAGTGGATTTTTCTTCTCTGCAGTAGCTGGGGGGAGGGTGAAAGTTCAGCCCCGCCCTCACCTCAGCTCAAAGTGCAGGAGGGAGGAGCAACTCCATAACACATGCTCAGTGCGTTTTTTATCTATACCTAGGTATACACACTGATTGGTTAGCTCAAACTGCCTCGTGAGATGGGTGTTGAAAACTCCAAGAAAGAAAAGCAGGTAAATATGAAAAAAATTTACTTGCTTTTTATGCCGGCTGAATGAGACCACTGACTCATTCAAAAAGGCGTTGCAGGATTTTAAAAGCACATTAGCAAAGCATGCATGTTCCTTTAAATTTTGCAGAATTAGGCATTTTTATTTTCTGCCACTTTCATGTATACTTTCACCATTATGTACTTCATTTAATTAATGTGAAATAAGAGGAAACTAATGTTAGAGGAGAGCCATTGTCTAATTCTGAAGAGGTGAAAACCAAGGTGGTCCAAAACCTTTTAATTCAGTTTATTCATCATTTTATAGGATAAATACAGCATTAGTTAATACCTTTATCCCTCTGCCTGGCTTTCGGTCATAAATTTCCATAATCTGCATTTTTTCTTCCAAAAAGATCTTGTGCCCACCAGGTTTTGAATAGTAATTTCCAGATATATTTTTCCTCAGTGTTTGACCGAGTTCATCAAGAAGCTTCTCGCAAAACCTGATCGATGCGTCCTCATTCATTTTGGAAAACCTTTCCTTTGCGCGATCTAATTTCTCCTGTTAATAGAAAATAATTTAATTGCTCAAATCTGTATTAATGATTTTCTACAATTAGGAAAATAAGACTCAAACTCACGTAATGGAATGTGTGTATTAGGTCAGCAAACATGACAGTCATGCACCTGTCAAGCAAGAGATATGTTGCAAGGAAAGGAACCGGTCACAGCAGAAAGGGTATGCCCAAAGCAGCAAGATTTTCCTGGAAAACATCATTTCGGTCCTATCCAAGATGCTTAATAAGGTCCTTAGAGAAGCCAAAAATTGGCTCCTTCATTTCTCTAGCCAGTTCCTTACTTGGTACAAGGCTGGGGTCAGACGAACGCATTTTTAACATGCGTTTAGGTGCACTTAATCACGGCTGTAGTAGCAGAAAATGTCAGGCAATGACAGCGAATATACGAAGTACGGCCGCGCAACGCAAGCGGCAAACTAATGCATTTTTTCGAGAATGTAGAACCGCTAGTACTGACGCACAGAGTGCGCTGCGTCGGCATAGTGGCGTGTGTGCGTGATTAGATGTCAGACGCTGCTATTGTCCGGCCTACATAACATCCAGATGCAAAAAGTGTTTTATTGATGATCGGTAAAAAAACACGCACGAAAATGCGCATCGTTTGACAGCTTTCACGTCCACTTTAAAAAAAAAAAAAAAAAAAAAAGTCAATGCTTTGACGCACTTTTTGACGGTTGATAAAAATGCGTTCGTTTGACCCTAGCCTAAGTGGACTATGCGCTGGCTGTCTGTGAAACCAAAGGACTTTGAGGGTGAAGTATATTGGCACATACTCCTCTTTGTTGCCTTAAGGACCAAGAGATGTTTGAGCCTTCATTAAGTGAAAACGTACGGCGGTCATTTCTACAGGTTTTGCAAAAGAGGAGCTTCACATTAGAGCTTTGCTTTAGGCCTCACCAAATATTGGCCCTCTTTGTTCAAGCTCCAGCCTATACAAGAACCAAAATTGGGGAGGAGGGTGGTGACCTGTTCTTTGCTCCTGAGATCCCATCAGTTATGGTCCACAGAACATGTCAGACTAACCTAATTGCATTCTATGAAGAAGTATAGATCAGGGGGTCGCAGTGGATGGGATTTACTTGGATTTTGCCAAAGCTTTTCGGGAATAGTCAGACTTCAAGCTAAGTAACAATGCCCAATGTCAAACAGCAGCTGCCAAGGCCAGCAAGACATAAACATTAAAAGGGGAATTCACTCTCGGAATGAAACCATTTATGAAGAGGCAAAACTTTTGCCAAGACCGCACCTTGAATATGCCATGTGATTTTGGGCACCTGTCTTATATTATGGTGCTAGAAAAAGTGCAGAGACTGGCAACTAAATTAATAAGGGGAATGAAAGATTTAAGTTATGATGAAAGACTAAAGTTTAAACCCGTTTAGAGAAACGGCTCAGTCGAGGGGATTTGATAACTTTAAATATACACGGGGCCATTATAAACCATTTTCTGGAAACCTATTCATTAATAGGCCTATACACAAGGTCACCCATTTAGACTGGACGAAAGGAAATTCACCCTAAAGCATAGGGTTATTTTACAGTGAGAATAATAAAGCTGTGGAATTCTCTGCCTGTTGAGGTGGTTGGTTCAGTCTACAGACTTTTAAACAGCGACTGGATGACTTCCTGCAAAAACATAAGGGTTATAATATTATGTGGGTAAAAGCTTCTAGATCGAGAAATCGGACACCATCTGCGGTCAAGGAGGATTTTTGTCCCCAGTGTGTTGCATTTTGGTGAGCGCTTCAGACTGGGTTTTTTGCCGCCTTTTGGATCAACGGCAGTAGGTGATGTGTAAAAGGCTGAACCTGATGGACGCATGTCTTTTCAGCCTATGTAACATGCACACAAGGGAAGGTATATTAATAAAATAGATATTGGAAGGTTCAATAAATTTTGCATTCAATTAAAGTTATACTGTACATAAATGTGAACTTTGACCGTCTTCTCAGCTTTTGAGCCTTTCATTGCCAATAAACTCCCTAAATGAAGTGCGATAGGACAGCACAAACAGCTCTGGGTACTTCTAACACTGACATTTATTACATATTTCCAAATCAGCTAAAGATGAGCCATTATCAAAGTTTGAGATTTCAAAATCTATGCTGCTGGTGACTCGACAAACTTTTCCACTTAACATCAGATCGGGGGAGCTGGGAGGGGACGGGATGACTTCAGTGGTCAAGGTAAATAGTGTCCCTTTCATTTTTCTCCAGAGCTAGTCCAAATAACTATTAAATGGGTGTCAAATATTCCATATTCTTTGGTCAATTAAAAACAGACATGCATCTGCCCTGGGATGGACACACCAAAATGGCTTTAAATTTTCGTTTTGGGAAAACTAAAAAAACTGAACTATTTCTCTCTGCGCTCAAATCAAAAGATGGGGCAAAATCAGTTGTCTTAGTTGAGTTAATGCAGTGGTATTGTTTGTTTTATATGTAAAATCATATATTGCCTTTTTTTACACTTACTAAATTTGTCATGTTTGGTATCATTGTAAAGACTAGACTCTGACCTTTCCAATGACACCTCACTTAACCTTGTGCAGTGTACAATTCAGAGATTCCAAAGTCCTTCTCATTGCAGTGCCACGGTCTAGGTTGTTGAAACAATGCATTACATCAGCTCCACACTTGCTGGCAGTGTGGGAAAGGAGAAGGTGAGTTAGCGCAGCATCACTGTTCACTTTAATAAATTAATAGTGCAGAGTTCTAAGATAAAAACTAATTTTTACATCAATCTAACCTGATTCCAGTGATGCCAAATACAAAGGCTATAGTCTGGCCTTCCCAATGATACCTCTGATGTCCCTCTAGCCCTTAGGCCACTGTATCCCTGGAGCCCTAACTAAAAAAACTTTATTACATAGAACAAGGTAGCCCTTTGTGGCAGGCGCCAGTAGACACATGCCTACTCTGCCTAGTTATAAATCCAGCCCTGCACACACCTGTTATTGACATTACAGGGCATGAGCTGCTTTACTGCTTATAAAAACAAGACAAAACGCATTTGCTTTTTCCCCTCATATTAAAGTAACTGAACAAAGTTAACCATTTTCATAGCTGTACTTTTCCACTGTCTTCCCATTGGCCATCGTGTGACCAATGATTAGACTTTGCCCATCTTTCCCCTTTGTGATTAAGGAACGGCTGAAAAGCCACATGATTATTTTATTTACGCCGATTCATATGGATTGCGATTTAATCATTAGTTTCTCCTCCACTCTTTTACAGACTTCCCAGTTAAAGGAGTCTTTCTTTCGGCTGAATTACCTATCAATGTGTGCTTTGAGAGACGCTATATTGCTGTAACAAATATTAGGCCTTATCAAAAAAGACCAGAATCTGTCACTGATACATTGTAAATCCCACTGGATATTCTGTATATAATCTTATCACGAGCTGGTGGACACTTCGCAGTTGCCCCATTACTAAGTACGGTAACCCACCTTAAAAGAATGCTGGTGTTTTTGCTCGTTGTCTTTAAAGGAACGTGCCAGAAATAATTCCAGAGCAATTTTCTCACATTCCATGTGCAATTGGAAGAATTCCAGCTCTGTCTCTGTAGGGAATTTTCTTACATGTTTGTTCATCTCGGTGTTGTACTTTGTTAGGGCATCCTTCACAGCCTGGATATTCTCAGATTCTGCCAATGCGACCACCGCGTTCTCCATGCATGGCACCGAGCCGCTCTTTATCGCTTCCACATATGACACTGCAAGGTTTCCCAACACTGACACATAGGGACAAAGGATTAGGTTTATATATTTTAGGTAAGAACTTTGCTCATGTTGTATTTGTACGTGTCATTCGACAATAGCCAAGTTCTATTTAGACCAATGTCCGGTTCTTTCTCATCTAAATACACGAATAGATCTTTTATGAATCATTAAAAGGAACAGTCTGTCCATAAATTCCCATTTTGTTTCTACATTAATAGCCGCAGATGCTACTGAATTGGTCTCGGTAATATGGCAAGGTTTCTATCATTTGACCAAGCACAGAAGAATTTCAAACTCCTGATTGGTCATTTGAAACCTTCCCACGCTACCCAAAGCAAGGATATTAAAACGCATCACTATCACTGCATTTTTTATGCAAAATCATGGACTTGCAGGTAAGCCGATCTGGCTTTACAGTCAATGGGCTATGGTGATCCACTTTGATCGCCCTGTGACCTGATTCATTGTGAACCCATTGGTTGCGGCTGCGCCCACATCGATCATGAATTCTGCCCATGATTTGCCTTAAGCATGGAAGTATTTAAGTGCATGAAAGCAAATGCAATGAAAAAACTGGAAAGTAAACAGCGTATTAAACCACTTAAAAAAACATCAAAAGGAAATCTAAGATCTCAGCACCCCAACTGGGCCACATCTTAATGCCGCTCCCTTGCCAGACACCTGTTCTCCCACCAGCAATCTTTTGTGCCTTCTCAAGGTCTTAGTCAAAGATTAAGGACAGGTACACTGAAAGCAGGAATTGCATTCCCCAGAAATGAGGCAGCACTCAGATCGCGTAAAACAGATCTTTTAGTGATATATCTAACACACAGACCCAACCAAATGGAGAATGACACCCAAGTACCCCCCCCCCATCTTAAGTGAACCGGACAAAAAGTATGGCAGACTGTAATCACAAGGAGGACATGAATAAAGTGGATCACAGCACACACAATGGCCTGTTAACAGGGCAATGTTTGGCAAACAACATTCAAACCTTTCACAGATGTAATAAAGTTCTATATGGGGGGGCTGTAATAATGGTAACATATTAACAATTACAAAATTCATAACAGGCCCTGTACCCCTACAGGCACAGGATGACTTAGACCTAGGAGCAGGTTAGGCAGGGAATAGAATGATTCATCAAACCCACCCAGTTCCACACCTAGTAATGACAAGTCCAGGTACCCAGAGTTCGAATGGAGTCTCGTCACCATACCTTTATTTACATTTCAACTTGTGTTAAAATACAATCTATAAGCCCAATATGTAGAAATTAGATATTATTGACTTTGATTCTCATGGTCTAAGGTCAATTTTGGTTCAGTCTAGTGTCTGAGAAATCAGGATGCCCTGGTGATATTTATATACTAAACAATAGGGGGATAAGGTGCAAGAGGAAACAAGATGCTTGTAACATTTATCTGATTGCAATACAATTTATAGTTTCCCTAGTTGTAATTGGTAATATATCTAAAGACAGCCGAATTAGATACAAAACAAACATGCAGGAGAATTCTTATCACACCCTGGGAACATCTGGCCAGCGTTCTCATGCTGTGACGATAAGTGTCTCTTATGTGTTTGGAATAAGGGGGTCAAGGGATTTCTAATGGTCAAAAGCAGAAAAGGGGAGAGAAGGAAGCCTCATAGCGTGTCTCAGGTCTCTTGCAAATGAGACCCCAAATCCGCCTTACATCCAGAACGATTAAGCTTTTCTCAGCAATTTATCAATTGACTAGCTTTTGTATTCATGTTTAACCTCTAGTTTCTGATCATTATTCTGTATGAATATACTAATTGCTACCAGTTACAAAAGTATATTGCTTAATCATTTATTCTAATATCAGTGTCTTGTGTTTATCTACTAAAAATTTGTAGCATGGTTCTTTTGTCATCATTTGCCATTGTTTAATACCATCTATGTGTGTCATTACTCTCAGCCAGAGGTAGCAGTTGCAGCTCAATGGGTTAATTGATCATATTTAATGAACCATTTGTACCAAGGTTATTTTTAGCCAATGCTTTAATGTCATCCATGTGTGTCTCATTGCTCTTAGCCAGACTCAGCATTTGCATTTTAAGCTTAATGGATTAATCTTAACTACAGTGATGTTCCTTAATGTGTAATGTTCCTGATTGTCACATGTAATCTTTCTGCAGTAATTTAAGTGATATCGTTTGGATACCAGGATGTTTCAGGTTGATGCGTTGAGACATTTGCATTGAGTGATGCATGGATTTATATTTACACGTGTTGGCTTCTGTGATAAACTGGTTTCAAGAACGTCCTTGGGGTTTTGATATATTTGCCTAATATCCAATTGCGTGTATATATTGTTTTCACTGAATGTTTAATGAAGTTTTCCTTTCACCAGTCTCAGGTCCTGTTGATTTAATAAATTGAGTAGACAATACACAATTCTGTGTCATTTTTCTATATTCACTTACTTCTTCCATTAACCACAATTGCACCTGGGAGGGTTTTAATGGAGCCCGACCTAAAAATGTACTTGCAGAAACTTTTAGATTGTGCCACAAATTCTTCATCCAGTTCATCAATTGTAAGGTTTTCCAGATTCTTTAGCTTTCTGGGAATCACTGGGGTTACGAACACAAAGCATTTGTGGGAGTGAAAATACTGCTGAATGCATCGTCGAGGGAGATTGTAATCTTCAATCTTCTTGCACTGGGTGTCCTTGCTCTTGGGGTCGTCTAAAAAGGCAGTATTGTAGACATTAGAAAATTATATCGGATTCCCTTTTTCTCAGACCACAATCAGATGTGAGGCAATGGGAAATATCTACGCCATAGTAATGCACGTAGAATGCAAACATCTGTATTGACATACCAGCATCGGCTCCTGATAGAGTATCAGGGAATAGCAAAATAAGATTCTGACTTATGCAGTTGGTACGGCACCTCAGACAAAATAGACCTGTTAGTGCGCTCGACTGACCCTGGCCTATGTAGGCTGTACGGACGTGCCTCCTGGCGTCCTTCGCAGCATTGTGACGCTTCGATGGGACCGACCACATGCTGTAGTACGTGTGCCAATTACTTACTACAGTGTGTGGTGATGAAAGCCTCCACAGAGGCGATATGACACGCGGTCGATGGGGCTGCAAAGTCCGATCCTCCATTAGGAGGACCGAACCTTGCAGCACTGCGCACACTAAATGCGCTCAGCGAGGTGGCCAGACGGGCGTCACAGTGGAAGGAACGTCTACACTCCCAGACGTTCCTTTCGCTCTGCAAAACGCTGGTCTGACCCCAGCCTTAATTGGAAGAGGTTCACCCTGCGGCTCACAATGAGTCAGTCGTGATCTGGCCCTTAGGCTTTTATTTCACCCTATCCGTTATAATTAATGACTCCTTCATTAATGGTAAAAGATTCTACTCGTTAATGCCAACAGCTACTATCTTATTCATGCCGAGCCACAAACATTTCTTTGAGCAGCTTACTGAATATACATTCGCATTGAGTCCCTACAAAGTATAGGAAGCCCTAATGCTGAAGCATAAATAATCTGAAGGCCGAGTGTTGCCAGGGTGGATGGTGCCCAGTCAAAAAACAAGGAAGTTAACGACTGGACTGTTTTACCATTGTCAAAGTGCATAATGCAGTTTATGCATCTGCTCTCCAAATTTTCCTTTTACTCCACCCCACACAATTTTTCCTAACCATTAAAATTTACTTTCTAAAAACATACAAACCCGCAAAGGGGAAAAAAAAACACTTTCAAACTTTGAATCCCAAATTCTCTTACGCATCTACAACTGCCACAAGATAGAACTAGCTGGGGTCTAAGTTTTGTCCCGAGTTTAGAAATACCCCACGTTTACGATGTTTTTTGAAACGTTACTGATTAGGAACCCGGGGGGGGGGAATGAAGCAGCTGGCAGGCAAAATGAGTGACTCGTGACCCCACAAGTCTCCTCATTTTGAAGAAATTTGTACAGAAAACACTAAACTCACATTTCACAATAAGGAAAAACCCAAAATCTATAGTCGGTTCAACTTGTAATTCCAAAGTGTAAGAGCCCGTACTGTATACACCGTCTGCAACTCGCGCCTTACATTACCAAGATTCAGGGGGTGATGACTGAAAATCCCTATACAGTACAGATACAAGGTGTTACTGTAATTTGTGACTGCTGCACCACACTGTGCTTAATGTAAAAGCTGCTATTTTAAATGTAATTGTATTATCCACACTGTAAAAGCCACCATTTTTACTGTAATGGCGTGACCCGTGGCTTTATTACTAGACGCCTGTCCGGTTTTTAATCACCTGCTTGTATGTGGCCGGGTATGTGCTCAGGGTCACAGCTCTGCCGATGGGCATCCAGGGATTCATTTTCTTTGGGAGAGGTCTTTGCCAGAATGCAAGTTCCTTGCAGAGTCTAAAGTTTGCAATCAGGTTTTATTGTGCAGTTAAGGCTCACAACCTTAAAGCTAGTGAGCTGCCCCTGTATCATAGTAGTCTGTAGAATATGGAGGTGCTCCTACAAAAGACAGGTGCAGCTGTCACTTTAGGGGCTCGCCCATATTTATATATGTTTGGCATAGGGTCAGTGGCCCCTTGAAGTGGTCTCCATAGCTGAGCACATGCTACGGGTGGCACCGATTGTCACTTGTATCGGGTAATTTAACCCCCATCCCAACAACAGTTGGGTTTATTTTTCCTGCAAAAAGAAAAGCCCCAAAAATAAAACAAGATCTAAAAAGTTTAGAATGCTCACATCTAGTTCCGTGGTGAAAAGGATAATGCGTTTCACCGACTCCCTGAAAACTATCAGTGTTATTCAGAGAGCGGTGAAAAGCAGGAGAATGACTGGAGAATGGAAAATTCTAGGTCAAAATAGCTGACTTGGAAAGTGAGGAATGGGAGAATTTTTCTGGTTTGGATATTTTGACCTAGAATTTCTCATTTTCCAGTCATTCTCCTGCTTTTCACCTCTTTGAATAACCCTGAAATAGTTCCCTGCATCCTTCCATCAATCCCATGTACAGGTCATGTTGAAGGCGTACTTCAGTGATGGAGATACAGGTCCATGATGATTAGTCACAGGTAAAGCTGGACCAGCATTGAGAGACATGTAGATCAGAAACCTCAGGGGTGTTAACGTTAACCATCAAGAATCTATAGCTACTCTGCATGGCCTCGTAGAGACTGCAGTGGATATCAGTTTTGCACAAAGCAGCTGCCAGTACCTATAGGTGGCTCGCAAATATGTGACACACGGTCTAAAACGCTCCTAATCAGCCGGTACCTTTGCACTTCAGGGAAATTGTGAGATACTCGTCTTCGGTTATTTCTTTTCCATCAAGTATCAGGTCCAGAGTGAAATCACGGACGCACCATGTGAAGGAGGGGGAAACTCGTTTGCATTCAGAGATGTTAAACTCATCTTCCTGGGAAGCCTGCAGTCGAATCCGTTTTGTTAATTCGGTCACATAGCTGAGACTTTATAAAGGAGAAAGTGACAGCATGTAATTCAACTTCTACATCCGCATGGGGGAGGGGGGGTTGCACATCAGTACCATCATGGGGGCAGTAAGCTGGTGAACAGGCCGACTCAATTCTGATAAATATCTGAGCATTCAATAGTTTATTTGCTTCCATGTAATGTGCCATGAGGCATGGTAACCGATTCTGCGCTGTATAGGGAACACACACACCTTTCTGCCGGTAACTGATGGAAATTTTATAAACCCGTGATGGTTCATTGTTAACCTAAACAAAAATGTTCCATCATATCTGTTTTTTTGGGATATTGAAAAAGATGCAACATGTGGACATCCCAGACTTAGGCTGCGGTAACACAAGTGCACTTTTCGCGTCCGTCTGACAGCAATGTTTGCTGTCTGTTCTAGCTTTTTCAAAAGGAGTCAAATAGAGAACACACAAAGCACGTGTGCACTTTCTCATGCCTGCTGCCATGGACGCCAAAACGGCAGACATGAACAGGCGACAGACTTGGAGAAACCCCTGCATACAGCTTTTTTTCCCCCCAATGTCAGTCGTAACTGATACAATGTAACCACAATCTCATCCGTTTTAGAGTGCATCCGTTTCAATGGATGCACTGTGTGCTCGTGTGACCGCAGCCCTAGCTGGGTTTTGGAAAGGCCTTTCAGAACTCTTGACTGAAATCTGTATCCTGGAATTCAGTTACTGCCTTTGATTAATCGAAGACGCAATATACCGAGACTCAAATCTTTGGTGATATACCAGCAGTGCAAACGTCACGGTGCGCCCGACATAATTAGTGGGTGCCGGCCGGAGGGTCTGTTCTGAAAATGGCCTACTTTTTCAGAACAGTCTAACAATGATTGGGCATGCCGGTGCCTCCCTGTGACATAATCAGTGGGTGCCGACCAGAGGGCTGTCTCCTAAGCAATCAAACTCGCAGTAATGTGTGCTATGTATGAGCAAATTATAGGTGAGGCTGGCTGTGTGTGTGGGCCCCCTAAACTCAGGGGTCTGGTTGTAGTGGCACTCTGGTTCAGAGTGCCACTACAACCAGACCCCTGAGTTTAGGGGGCCCACACACACAGCCAGCCTCACCTATGATTTGCTCATACATAGCACACATTACTGCGAGTTTGATTGCTCTGAGATACAGTGGCAAGAAAAAGTATGTGAACCCTTTGGGATTACGTGGAGTTTTGCATGAATTGGTCATAAAATGTGCTCTGATCTTCATCCAAGTCACAATTTGAAAAACAGTCTGCTTAAAATACAACACAAACATTATATGTTCATGTGTTTAGTGAACATAACATGTAAACATTCACCGTGCAGGGTGGAAAAAGTATGTGAACCTTTGGCAGCAATAACCTCAAACGTCTCCTGTAGTTGCAGATCAGACCTGCACAACGATCTGGAGTAATTTTGGACCACTCTTCACAAAACGGTTTCAGTGTAGAAATATTCTTCGATGTCTGGTGTGAATCACTCTCTTAAGGTCATGCCACAGCATTTCAATCGGGTTGAGGACTGGGCCACTCCAGAAGGCGTATTTTGTTTTGTCGAAGCCATTCTTTTGATGAATTACTTGTATGCTTTGGGTCATTGTCCTGTTGCATCACCCATCGTCTGCGAAGCTGCAGTTGGCAGACAGATGGTCTTACGTTTTCCTGCAAAATGTCTTGATAAACGCTGGAATTCATTTTTCCAAATCAATGACAACAATCCATCCAGGCCCTGAGGCAGCAAAGCAGCCGCAAACCATGATGCTCCCTCCGACATGTTTTACAGTGGGGTTGAGGTTTTGATGGTGTGCTGTGCCTTTTTTTCTCCACACAGTGTTGTGTATTTTTTCCAAACAACTCAATTTTGGCTTCATCTGTCCACAGAATATTTTGCCAGTAGTGCTGTGGAACATCCAGGTGCTCTTTTGCAAACTTCAAACGTGCTGCAATATTCTTTTTGGACAGCAATGGCTTCCTCTGTGGTGTCCTCCCATGTACTACATTCTTAAGGTTTTCCTTATTGTAGATGTGTCAACAAAAATGTTAGCATGTGCCAGGGATTTCTGTAAGTCTTTAGCTGACACTCTAGGATTCTTCTTTACCTCATTAAGCATTCTGCGCGGTGCTCTTGCAGTCATCTTTACAGGACGACCATGCCTAGGGAGAGTAGCAATAGTGCTGAACTTTCTCCATTTGTAGACTGTCTTACTGTGGACACATGAACCTCCAGGCTTTTGGAGATACTTTTGTAACCCTTTCCAGCTTCATGCAAGTCAACAATTCTTGATCGTAGGTCTTCTGAGAGCTCTTTTCTGCGAGGCATGGTTCACATCAGGCAGTGCTTCTTGAAACCAGTAAACCCAAAACTGGTGTGTGTTTTTAAAGGGCAGGACAGCTTTCAGCAACACATCCAATAATATCACACTGATTGGACTAAAGGTTGGCTCACTCCTGGCTCCAATTAGCTCTTTGAGAAGTCATTAGGCTAGGGGTTCACATACTTTTTCCACCCTGCACTGTGAAGGTTTACATGTTATGTTCAATAAACACATGAAAACATAGAATGTTTGTGTTGTATTATTTTAAGCAGACTGTGTTTTTCAAATTGTTGTGACTTAGATGAAGATCGGAGCACATTTTATGACCAATTCATGCAAAACTCCACGTAATCCCAAAGGGTTCACATACTTTTTCTTGCCACTGTATACTTAGTGCACGTTACATAAAAATGGGATGGACTGAATTGCTCGTAGTGGATTTGGAAAAAAGTGACACTGGAGTTGACATTGTGGACCTAGAGGGGTCCAGTGCAAGGGAATGACGGGGGGGGGGCTTCATGGATTCCCACAACTGGGCCCTGGAGGCTTTTAGTTATGCCTCTAGTAGGCACGCCTGACGGACGGCAAAGGTGGTGTAGATGGCACTGACCAGGGGTCCACCTTTTCAGGCAAGTACAACTCCTGGGTTCAGCTGCCCTCTCCCCTCCAGAAAAAAAAAAAAAGTGTCCCATTGAAATAATTTGACTCCCACAAAAAAAATATTTTGCCCCCCAGTTATTCACGAACGCAGCCGCAACCTGCCGAATGCAGCCGATGACCCGCTTTATGTTGGATACCCCCACCTGTTTTCATAGGAAGAAAAAAAGCACTGGATATTATTGATCTGTGCTATATAGGTTCAATTGCTTCTGAGGAAAAGGGTTTTTGGAAGAATGTTTTGTAGAGAACCAAGTACAGGTCGAAAATTTAGTAGCAAAAAAGTACTGGCTTTGTGGAGTAGAGGTAACATCACTGCTCTGCGTGGAGAGAGCCTGTGGAGACATGGGTTTGATCCCAGCAAGAGCACCTCTCCAGTAAGTGTCCTTGGGCAAGACACCTAATGGTACATACTCGACACCCAGGACATACTTGAAAACAAGAGAAATCTCAATGTATCCTTCCTGGTAAAGTCCTCAAAAAAAAAAAAAATGGTCCCTGTGAGGCATATAGCACCAAAAGGGCTCCTTTGAGTGGAAACAAACTTCATATACACTAATTTTTGGCCTTACATTATTACGCTATGGTTTTATTATTTATGGTTATTTTCCAGTGTTGAAATTGTTGGATACTTGTTACCACCAAGAAATACAATTATTGCTGTTATTCCGGTAATATAGTTACATGCTTTATAACCACAGAGTGCTGCACTTTGGCATAATGGCATATATGGAGTCTTCATATAGTGACAGGTAAGCAATCCTCCAGACTGTTTAACTGAGCACGGCCCTCTACACTTAGTCTTCCTAGGTTTAATTTTTGTTCTGTTTGATTAGTGTAAAGCACTGCAGAAACCGTTGGCACCATAGAAATTGCCAAAATTAGTCACCAAATGCTGGAAATCAGCTCCAGTCGCTTTTGTTGCTGAGATCAGAGACCGGCTAACAAGTCTGCCCTTTGAAAGTCATTGCTATCCAACACGCTGGACCCTCCCCTCATGATCACTGGAATATGTTGGAGCTCTACCTTGTCTTTTGATCTCATCTGAAACCTTATGGCTACAATACAACCCTCCTTATCTGATGGAGATACTTCTGTAACCCAATAACTTGTGCTGCTTGTAACAGACTGCATGTTTTAAAAGGTAAGGTTTTCTTTAAGTGGGCTTTGTTAAGTAATGGGTAGGACTGACTCTAGTTTTTAGTCTTCCAGAGTATGGAAACTAGCACTTCCTGGTTTCAAAGCTGCTGCAGCTGCTTGAGGAGAGCGCAGATGTTGCATAGCTCCTCATAAGAACTTTATCTGCATGTGGTCCAAGAAGCGCACACAGCAATTTTCTGTATTGGTTTACACTTGGTTTTATAACGCTTTACATTGACCGTGATCTGTTAATGATTAACTGCATTCACATTTCTGTTGAAAAGACATGTCCCTTTGAGAGACTTTTAGAGGACTGTTTATGCACATGAACATTTGTTTTTATTTCTTGTAGCTTTCATGGTGTCAGCAAAAAGACAAAATAAAGCGCAAAAAGAAATCTGTATGAAGCATGCCATTTTAGACCTGTGCAGTTACACTCATTCAGGGCTTCAGAACCAGTCACTGGGTTTATTTTTTTTATATACACATGCATAACTTGATGCAACCCTTTACAGTTTTTAGTTTCTTGCATCAAATTGAGAAACTCTAAACATGCGATTTCAAAAAAGATGAAAAGGATACTGTAGCTGCTCCATCGCCTGCTGATCTATAGTGCCCATGCTATTAAAAACAAAATTACTGCTCAGGAGCACAGCCAGGCAGAAGATCCAGGCATCATTCTTACTGTCTCCCTGAAGAAAAAGTAATATTAAAGTTAAAAGGAGCCACCCAGTGACAGTATGCAAAGAGGATGAATATTAAGAGGTAATGATCCTACCCTCAATTTATGGATAATGTTTATTGGCACAACAAGACAATAGTAACAAATAGGTTAATAATCCTGCGGGTGTGTAAGATAATACAGAGGAACAATAACATAACTAGGCACACATTCCAGAAGCCCTGATGGCAATCAACTGGCAGTTATAAATACGTACAAAGGGTTAATACTGCTAGACCATAACTTTGAATTTGTGCCACCACTGTTTGCATAATAAATGTAGAGATTCGCACTGGTAGTATTTCAATGTATTAAAAAAAAAAAAAGGATAATGTTGCACTCCTAAATAGCGGTGCCCAAGACCCAGACAAAACTGAGTAACCCTGGAAATACAAAAATAAAGTGAGGAAAGCAAAGAACAAAGTCTTGATTCCCTCTGAATCAGGGGGGCCCGGTTCCCAATGGAACTTACAATCTAAATTGAAGTTAAATGTGTTGTGAAGTATGCTCAGTACATGCATTTTACACATAGTGAGGGTTATTGGAAATCAGAATACTGATGAGCCCTTTACATTGAATATCACTACTCTTCAATCTGAATTTTTAGCAGGAATTGAAATGCTGGTAAATCCGAGTTTCCTGTACAGTGAAATTATAATTTGTCCGAGTCCCAATTCGGGCCATTGGGTCCTACACAATATTAGACAGGTAGATTTAATGATGTGGCTGATCAGTGTATCATGCCAACCACTGATACGCAATATTAAGCTTCCATTATTGCAATTCATCTTCCAATCTGTTCATTTGTGGTGTAAAATTAGGGTGACCATCTGTCCTGATTCCCAGGGGACAGTCCCCGGAACTTAATGCACTGCTCTGGAGAAGCTGCAGTCCTTGGCTCTCCATTAGGAGTCCCGTGCTAAAGGAGATGTCTCCTACAGAGCTGTGCCCCCACATGGAAGGAGCTGGTATCAAGCCTGTCACCCCTTCTCTGCATCCATCCCTTCCCTCTAACCACCCAAAACCTGGAACGTAGAGCTATGTATACAGCACTCTGCATATTGCCCTCCATACTGTGCTTTGCATATTGTAGACTGTATAAGGTGCGCAGCACATTTCTGTAAATAAAACTGCTTTTCTAATTGCCCTCTATACTGTGCACAATTCTGCATACTGTGCAATGCACTCCACAATATGTATACCATGCTCTGCATATAGTTCTGTTTGCCATGCCTCATACAGGGCTCTGCATATCGCCCTATGCTCTGCTTTGCATATGGTGCCCTCTAAGTTCCAACAACAAACTTTGGCAGACTAAGATATATATTCGCCTGATTAAACCTGTAGAACGAGCTACTGAAAATCAGGGTTAGAATTTCTAACCCTAGCTTCTACCCTATTTTTAACCTTTTCGGTGGTTCATGCATTCAGGCGATTCCTAGGTCACATAAAACTAATAAAAATTTGAATTTTTTCCAATCATTTCGTTCCAGATCATTTTTCGTTCAGATTTGTGTTTTTGTTATGCTACGATTTGTATTTTTGTCCTGCCGTTTTGAATTTCGGAAAAAGATTTTTGTCCAAATTTGTATTCAGAATGTAACAAAATACACAGATCCAATAACTACAGAAATTAATCTGGTTCTTATATTAAGATATTAATTGGGATATTGAGTCATAACTAAATGAACTGCAGAACCAATGAGTTTTCAATCATTCATAAACCATGAATAAATTCTGCGGATCAACTACATATTGCTGTAAAATTAATTTATGTCTACATTTCTCATACATGCTTCTCTGAATATCTTCAGTTTCTGAAGGAGTAAATCTTGAAAGTAATTTCCTTGTTGGGGCAGCTTCATTTGTGCTGATATGTTCTATGCGTGCCTCATTGCTTCCACATATAAACAACTCTTAGCTTCACTTCATCTACAGACTCGGCTTGGATAGCCAGTTCTAAAATTTCAGCACATCCCATGTATCCTTAATGCTTTCTAACACCTGTCAATTAGATATTAGTCACCAGGTGGCAATCTTACTCTAAAAATAATTAATGTTTTAGGTAGGGAAATTTAGAGTTCATGCTACCATTGATTAATGGCTTTGTTGGTGGCCAATTTTCTTTAAAAATTAAGGATAGCCATCAGGAGAAAGGTCATAACATTTTAGACAACCCAATCTCAATCAGAAGACACCAGCGAGGGTCCTTGGGCAAGACACTTTACTTGTACATCTCATATATTATAAGTTCCCTTGGGAACATGGTCCCCTGAATCATGTCTTCATCCATGTGTGGTATTCCAATGTATCATCCCCTTGTATATTGATCTTTTAAAGCACTGCAGAATTTGTAGTGCTGTATAGAAAAAGGATAATAGGTTTTAGGAGTAGCTAAAATTCTGGCTTGTGCATTGGTGTGGTAGCGCTAGCACTTTGCAATCCCTTATCAAAAAGCTAATGATCGTGCATCCTGTACTCTAAAAGATATCCCCAAACACAGCCCACCCTGAATGCTGGCATATCAACTCACAGAAGGTCAGACTGAATAAAGATATTCCTCTCTTCTGTAGAAGAAACTTCATAGTATAAATACTCAGCTTTCATCATAAAAGGACTCAAAAAGGTTTTGAATTCTTCACTCACTCATAGGGTCATGAGTTTTGGAATTATGGAGAATATTTTCGCTTAAAAAGAAAATTGGAAAACCAAAACACCAATAGAATCACCTTTTCCACATCTCCCAGTCCCTCTGTATCCAGCAGAACTAAGACATGTCTGTCTTTTAATGGGTGAGGGATACACCACATCCATATCCCTTTGGTCTTCGACTGAATGGTGGATGCTAGAGGAAATCCTGGGAAGAGAATAATGCTAAAATATAATCAAATTGTCAGGGGTTCAATACTCTGACATAACATTACTAAGTTGGGAAAATAAGGCTTCCCCAGAGAATGGAGGTTTTGAGAAAGGTATGAAACCAGAAAAATAGGTAGGTTAAAAAGCTCAGGATGAGCCGTTAATTGTAAAGCAAATGTTAACACATATTCTTGAAACTGAATAAACTAGAATATATGCATGAACCGGGTTTATACCCAAATTGATACAATTATTTTGTGTAAAGTCCAACTCACCTTTGTTGCATCCTGCAAGGTTATTCATGAGGTAGGATTTTCCAGTTCGGTATTTTCCTACGATTGCCACAACGACCAATGGCTCAGTGATGCTGGTAAGTATCTGCAATGCCTCCATATTGATCGATAATTGGTTTGTTTCGTCATTTTCAATCAAACATACGGGATCAGACATCAAAGCCTTTCTAGACATCTTTCTCTGGGAAATATTAAACGGATGACTATGAATGCAATACTGCACAAACCCACACTATTATTCAGTGAGCAAGGTGTTTTAAAGTAGCAGTACCATTTTCAGTCTACAAAGAAAGCAAATCGTACATTAGTATTAGTTGTTGGCATCACAGGCCATAGAACAGAACATCTGGTGTATCTAGTGCAATTTTCAAACATTCTATTCCAATCATTAAATATAGGTTCTGACCTTAGTGTACTTTTGCAATTAACATGGGGTGCGCTAGTCGTAAAGAATTGCAAGAATGGCGTCCGATTCAAAGCTGAGTAAACTTAATGAATAGGTGCAAACCATAAAAATACAAGACCTGCTAAGGTTGGTGTCAGACGAGCACTATGTGTGCCCGTACAGACGTGCCTCCTGGAGTCAATCGCAGCATTGAGAGGCTGTGACAGGGTCAGCCACATGCTGTTGCACGCACACAAATTGCTCGCACAACAGCGGTCACGCAGCAGCCCTCTCCGTCAAAGAGCTAGGACGTGCGTTGACGGAGCTGCAAAGCGCAATTCTCCATAGGAGGTGACCAGACAGGCGTCGAGTGGAAGGAACGTCCACTCACGGACATTCCTTCCGCTCTTCAAATACACTCGTTTGACACCAGCCTAAAAGCTGGTGTTACACTCGTAACGACAAACACTGGTTTAAACTTCCCAGAGCAAGGAAAGCCTATGGAGTTGTTACATGCAATACAGCTTTGGTTAAGATTACACCAGGGTTAGAAACAAACAGGTTTAATTCGTATTAGCTGCCTGCACACTTTCATTAGCACCAGCTGTTGATATCAATGATACAGGGTGTTGCTGTACTTGCCATACACAGGCATAATGCAACACACACAGATATTGCATTGCTAAGCTCATGCTCACTAGGGATGAGCGTTCGGTTCTGTTCGGAGTTTGAAACGAACATTGGCTGTTCGACAGTTTGAACT
>RXON01004150.1:0-31451 GCA_009667805.1 Leptobrachium leishanense | reverse complement strand
TTGCATGGGGGTTCGGGTTCGGGTTCGGTCCCAAACAAATGGGAAGTTCGGGTTCGGGCTCGAACCGAACTCGGGGAGTGTTCGGCTCATCCCTAGTCTGGAATAAACATTCCTTATTACTTTAAGAAGTCAACCTGTAAATTATATGTTGTACAATTTAAAAAAAAAAAACACCTCATTTCTTTTAAAAACAATTTTAACAAAGCGAAGCCGCCGGCAAAAGCTAGTATTAACCTAAACACACAGTCACAGGATGTGCATGATAAGTCCATAACACTCTCCTGGGTCCTCTGTCCATCCTGCAAGTAGTGTCCTCCTCCTTCTCCTGGTTATAAAGCATAACCTCACATTCACCTTGTGCTGAGCCAAATGTGACATCAGAGGAAGGGGCGGATCTAGCGGCAGCAGAAGGAAGACAGCTCAGAGACAGGAAGCACACACATGTTGAACCCAGCCCGCTGTGTTATTTGGATCTAATGACACACCCCTCTCCCCCAATTCAAAAGTCATGCATTGTAACGAATATTTCCAGCTGGGAAGTGACCGGGTGGTTTTACCATTGTCTGTACGAAAGTGCCTGCGGCTGTTTTAAGTTTCTGCTCTTTGTTTAGGTCAAATTTTCCTCTTACTCCTTTGTGGAACCCACACATATTATACACTGGTTTTCTCGCCATTAAATGGACTTTATAAAGATACCATTATTTTCATCTTAGAATTTAGTATAGCAAAAGTGAAATTATATATATATATATACTGTATATAAAAAGAAGGGAAAAAAGGAAGAATAAAAAAATAAAATTAAAAAAAACACACTTTTTTGAAGTTTAATCCCCAAAATCTAAAACTGCAAAAAAAGACACCGGCTAAATAGTTTCAAAATTTTGTCCTGAAATTAGAAATGCACATTTTTTTACATGTTTTTGCTATTTAACCCTTTCACTGCTTAGCCATTTCACTGCTGAACAGGCACCGCATTTCACTGCTGCTGAACAGGCACCGTATTTCACTGCCGCCGAACAGGCACCGTATTTCACTGCTGCTGAATAGGCACCGCATTTCATTGCCGCTGAACAGGCACCGCATTTCACTGCCACTGAACTGGTGCCGTATTTCACTGGTAATTTGCCAAAATTTAACAAACTGCCTGCTCTCTGAATAGCTGAATGGCCACAAAATGTCACTGTACGGGAAAACTCACTGTTTGGTGGAATTTCTCTCTTTGAATAAAAGTGTAAAACAAGAAAAAAAAAATCCAGAAAAAACGTCATTGGAATTTAGTGCAATTCTGTGAACAGATGCAATAGTCACATTATTCAGTGCCACCAAATTGCAGAGAATTGCACCGTATTTCACTGCCATTTTGCCTGTATTTGGCGAATTGACAGTTTAGTGAATAGAGGAATTAGCCCAAAATTTGCGATTCAGTGAAATTCACCGTCTGGTGTAATTCGGGGCCAATTCTGTTCTTAGTGAATAAGCCCTTTATTTATGTTTTTGAGATGATCGAGTGAATGAGAGGAGATTTTTTATTGAAGTTATAATCTACGTTTTATCTTCGCGCACTAATACAGAGTTATCTGTCATCTCATTTCGTCCAGGAGGGCGGCGCTAAACCACACTTTACTTTTTCCGGCTACACAAGGTGATGTGTTTTGAGGATCAGCGTTACGTGTTATCTCAGGGTGGGGGTTATAAAAGGCCTTATTACCCATTTTCCCCCTTTTTTTACATATTTTATTGATGTTACGGAGTTAAACCTGCGTGAAGCTCCGTCTCCCGTACACTGCTGTCTGATCACCTCCACTTTCCCCCGTGTGAGTGATGGGTGAAGCTGGTGTCAGGTGAGCAGCCAATGCGGTCAGTTCTTCAAAGACGTCACTTAAAACCTGTAATGTGAGTTTGTGTGCGGTGTTTGTCAGTGTTTTGTGACAGCCTCAGGGTGACTAGACTTATCTTCTCCGTGGTCCGGCCGCTCATCACGTCTCCTGAATGCCTGCAATGCACAGTGTCCACATGACCATCTGACTTCATGACGAGCTGTGAAAGCTCCTGCAAATGCTGGAAACTTCCATCTCTTCAGCGCAGATTGAGAAGACATTAGGGGTTATTCAGAGAGCATCAATATCTCACTGACAGTTTGCTCTCTCGTTCCCTGCACTTCAGGGATTCCCTGACCCTGTGATGAATTCAGCATTAACCGCCGGGTCCCCGGAGTGCAGGGAAAACCACGGGAAAAACAACACTGACCGCGTCGGGAAAAGCCAGCGCGCAGCCAATCACAGCGAAGAGCAGGTGCCGGAAATAACTGAAAAGCAGACGAACGGGGTAAAAAAAAGTACGCTTGAATGTTTGAAAAATGAAACGCTGTTTACAAAAAACTACTGAAAGAAAATGTCTGGAATTTACATAAAGATCCAATGAATGATAATAAAAAGGTCTGTTACAGAAAAAAGAAGAAAAGGAAAAACAAAAAAACAAATTTTGCTGAAAATGCCGAAAAGATTAAAAAAAAAAAAAAGACTGTAAAAAGACATTTTGCTGCAGTTTAATATAATAAACAGTTTATTAGATATTGGATTAAAACAGGAATATTTTTATCATTGAAACCTATGGGATTCGCCTGAATAAACCTGCCGAATGAAACCACTGAACATCAGGGCAATTCACTGACATTTCTCTGCTGTTCAATGTGAATAGATTAACCATTGCTTCACTATGGGGGATTTCACTGCTGCCAAACAGCACCGTATTTCACTGCTGCCGAACAGCACCGTATTTCACTGCCGCCAAACAGGCACCGTATTTCACTGCCGCCAAACAGCACCGTATTTCACTGCCGCCGAACAGCACCGTATTTCACTGCCGCCGAACAGGCACCGTATTTCACTGCCGCCAAACAGCACCGTATTTCACTGCCGCCGAACAGCACCGTATTTCACTGCCGCCGAACAGGCACCGTATTTCACTGTTGCCGAACAGGCACCGTATTTCACTGTTGCCGAACAGGCACTGTATTTCACTGCCGCCGAACAGCACCATATTTCACTGCTACCGAACAGGCACCGTATTTCACTACTGCCGAACAGACACTGTATTTTACTGGAAATTCACCAAAATGTGGCAAACTGCCTGCTCTCTGAATATCTGAATGGCCTTGAAATATCACCATACGGGGAATCTCACTGCTCGGTGCACTTTCAGGACCAATTCTCCTCTCTGTGAATAGCCCTGCTTGTGTCTCTTCTCACATGTCAATGTCTAATTTTATCACCGTGACTTCTTTCCATTATTAACAAATTCCCCAATCATTGCACCATGTGCTGACAAAGCCTGGATGTCCCGAAGTCATCATTGTGACAGCGTTAACTTTGCCCAACATCACCGACTTCAACATGGCCATTGTGTGGAGATTAATTATGGAACTGCTTGAACGCTGAAACAATAGCCAGAGCATTGCTCGCCTGTCACTGCGTCACTCTGAATCACAGCTCTGGAACACAGAATGAGGCGTTTCAAAAGACGGTAAATGCTTTTCCTTTAATCTAACCACAAACTGCTTGGGGCGGCAACCTGTATGAAAAGGAGACATTTTCGGACACGTAGAAAAGTTTAGTGATTTTTTGGCTAAATTATTGTGAAACTTATGCAGGCTTTGGATGAAAGTAACAATAGGTGCTTTAAAATTGGGCCTTTAGCGTCGGCAACAGTGCCGTCACACCGTAACCCCTCTGAGGATATGAATCAGATACAGGTGTCAGTTGCAGTGCACCCAGATATTGTGCTTTTGGTGCCAGGTCTGCAAGTGCATTCATACAGTAACCCCTCTGTGGTATTGTGGAAGAATGCAGGGGTGGACCATGTGGTCCTATATTAAAAAGATATGCATCTGGTAAAGGTGTTAGTGCACCCAGATATTGTGCTTTTGGTGCCAGGCCTGCAAGTGCCATCATAATACAGTAACCCCTCTGTCGTATCGTGGAAGAGAGCAGGGTTGGACCCTGCGGTTAAAAAAATTAAAATGATATAAATCTGGCACAGGCGTCAAATTTAAAAATGCATCAGTCAAGCGGCCCTGGCCTTCACCACTATTCCTCTGATCATCCGCAGGCTCAGAAGCACGTGTGTCATCACTTGGTAACCTACCAGTGCCTGGAAAGGTGTTACACAAGTGACGCTTTAGAGCGTCCTCAAGTTTTTTCATCCGGTGCTCCCTCTGTGCGGGCAGGATGAGCTCTGCAACTTTACCCTTGTATCGTGGATCAAGAAGGGTTGCCAACCAGTAATGATCCCTCTCCTTGATAGCACAAATCATGGGGTCCTTTAGCAGGCTTTGCATTATAAGGGAGCCCATGCAGCATAGGTTGGAGGTGGCATTAGCTTCCGAGTTTTCCTGGTCAATGAGGAGGATGACCCCATCGTGCACTTCCTCCTCCCTCCCTTGAGGAATCCCCACCTTCAATGCCCCCACTACTTAAATATTCCTCCTCCTCCTCCTGTCTGATCTGAGTAGGAACTGCTGGAATGCTGTCTGCGGAAAGACTGGGGACTTAAGAGCTAGGGAAGACTGCCTCTTCCTCCCACTGCTCTGCCTCTAGAGCCACATCTATAATTCCTAGCAGAGTGTGCTCCAGCAGGAACACTATAGGAATTGTGTCATTGATGCATGCACTGTCTCTGCTCACCATCCTCGTTGCCTCCTCAGCATTGCTAATGTCGAGTTCCACCTGGTGGGCATGTCACAGATCAGACGGTTTGTGGGAAGGTGGAATTCTCTTTGAATTTCTGCCAAGCGAACGCTTGCTGGGAATGACAGTCTGAAGTGGCTGCAGACTTTTCTGGCCAGGCCGAGAAGCTCTGCCAGCCCTGGGTACTTGGTTAGGAAACGCTGTACCACTAGATTTAGGACGTGTGCTAGGCATGGAACATACGTCAATTTACCCTTGAGTAGGATGGAGAGAAGGTTGCTGCCATTATCACAGACGATCATTCCCAGCTGAAGCTGGCCTGGTGTTAACCATCTCTGCACCTGGCCCTGCAGAGCTGACAGAATTTCTGGCCCGGTGTGGCTCCTGTCCCCTAAACAAACCAGCTCAAGCACAGTATGGCTTCTTTTTGCTTGAGCCATTGCATAGACCCTGTCAGGCATCGGTTTAACTGCCACTTCGCCAGAGACACAGGAGGAGGAGGAAGAGGGAGAGGTGGTGGTGGTGGAGCAGACAGACCTCATACAAGAGGCTTTCTGGAGGCGTGGTGGATGAACAAGCTCCAGCACAGAGCCCCGTCTTGGATCCCTCCCAGCTGCAATCAGAGTTACCCAGTGTGACATGAAGGAAATGTAACGACCCTGTCCATGCTTGCTGGACCACGTGTCTAAAGTCACATGTCCCTTGCTGCTGACTGCCTTTCCCAATGACTCGATAACATTGTCTTCCACGTGCTGGTATAGTGCTGGAATGGCCTTGCGTGAAAAGTAATTGCTTTTTGGAACCTGCCACTGTGGCACAGTACATTCAGCAAATTCACAAAAGGGAGCAGAGTCCACCAGCTGGAAAGGCAGCAGCTGCAATGCGAGTAATTTTGCTAAGCTGGCATTTAGACGCTGTGCTTGGGGATGGTTGGGACTATATTTTTTCTTTTGCTGCAGCAGCTGCGGAAACCTAATCTGACTGTGTAAATCTTCAGCTGATGGGATGCTGTCACATTGTGAGGAAGGACCTGGTACATCCATTACTGTAGCATCATCCCTGTCAGTGGAGGTTGTAGGCAATGACATGGCAGGACATACAGTGTGGGTAGAGACAGATGAGGAGGACCTACGCAAAGTTTGCGCCACGGGGATGTGTGGCAGAGGTCATATGTCGCCTCAGGCACCTGGTACCCAAGTGTCCGGTGTCTTTCCCGCTTAAGCCTCATCTGACATAGATTTACAAAATAGCAACGGTGGGGTTCTGCTGGCACATTGTCTTCAAAGAAACCCAGCAACAGCAGAGTTCTTTGTGTGTGTGCTTTGAGACAACAGCGCTCTGCACCGGAAGCCAGCTCTGACATCTGATGCTTGGGGACTTGGGTAGTGCTACGGTTTGTCATAGAGGATGTTTGTGCTCGTGTTTGCTGTGCCTCCTCTCCTAACCCTCCTCCTCACTTGATTCCTCTGTTCGATCTGGACACCCAGGTGAGTCAATGACCTCATCATCAATGTATCTTCACCCCTATCTCCTCGTTACTGGAGCCAACTTGCAGTTATGCTGCAGCTGCTGGGCACATGAGTGCCAGTTATGACGGAATGGGATGTTGTTCCGCCTGCGGGTGTGCTCAATCTGCGTGACCCCTTCGCTTACCGCTGGCCCGACTACCGAGTGACGCGCACTCGGCGTCTCGTGCGGCCTGGCGTGACCCTGGGGAAGGTTAGCGGGCGGTGGAGGGGACCCCTGCCTAGAACCAGCCCGACCACTGAGCCATGCGGCACTCAGCGTCCCGAGCAGCTGGTTCACTGACCTTGCGGGTGTGGGACGTCCGTGGAGATCGGATCTGCCAGCCGCGGAGGAATCTTCGGTTCGATGTGGGAAACGTTTCGGATCTTGCGGGAAACGTTTCCGATCGCGGTGCGGGTAACTCTTCGGAACTAATGGAGATCTTTTCGGATCGGACCAGGGCTGAAGGAATCTTCGGATCTGCCGGGATGGGCGAGGGATTCGGATCGCGCGGCCGCGCCCTTCGGTTCGGATCTCTGAATTTCCCCGATCGAATCTTCTTATGTAGCGCCGCTGCCCTGATGCTCGATGCAGGGTCAGCGCGCTCGATTCGGATCGGATGGGCACCGTATTCTGAGGCCGCGGGGGACACTCAGATCCGAAATACGGCGGAGAATCAAGCCACACCAGACACAGCTGAATGCACTGCAGGAACTGCCTTTATTGTTTACATTACAGACTTTTATTACTCTTATCATTAATTAGAATACAATGGGACTCCTTGCCCGCCCTCCCGGGACCCATTGGCCACCATCCTTCAGGGAGTCGCCAATTCGGACCGGATGGTCCGAATCGGCCATTTTGCGATCCGAACCGGATGGTTCGGATCGGCCATTTTCCGAATCGAAATTCCAACTGCGCCACAAGAATCGGAAAATGGCGGCGAGCAAGGCAAACAAAGGGAAAAATACATTACACCATAACCAACGGGGAACACTTTATTACACCACACAATAATCACATCTAAATAAAAATACTGGTAAAACGGGGTGCGTGCCACCACACCCAAGTGTCCATGTCACCACTGTCACTGCGCGCCGCCCCTGGCTGAGGGTGCTGGGCCATCCCGTGACACTCCTCCCCCTCCCCCAGTTCGACGCACCTGGTCTGACCCCACCGGGTCATACCGGGGAAGTCGGTGCTCCCAGGCCCATAGTCAGTCTGGGGAGGCCGGGTCACCAGGCCTCTCCATTTGGCCTTGCGGCCGTGCCAGCCTGGTCGGGACCCCATGTCCTGAGGGTGTCCCCGGCTGGGCGAGAGAGACATGCCTCTGGGCCGGAGGGCCTCCGGTGCCCCCCCAGGATTGTCACTCACCTGGGGAACCCGGGTGCTAACTGCACACGCCCCAGGTGCCCAGGTCAGCCGTGGGACAGGACCGTGGCGGGGTAAGGCTCCCGAGCCCAAAGGTTGCAAAAATGGGCAGAGGCCAGCGGCGCTCTGCCCCGTTGCCAGCTCTTCCACTGGAGGGCCAGGTACGGACACGGCAACTGAAGGAACCACAAGAGCCAGACCTGGCTGCTCCTCCAGCCAGCTGGAAGGGAGAATCACGGAATGCAACAGCAGTCGCCCAGGGTCATCCACGCTCTGCCCCTCGGGGCGAATGGGCGGACGGGCAGAGGCCAGCGGCTCTCTGCCCTGGCGTCAGCTCTTCTGCTGGTTGACCGGGTACGGAAACGGCAACCGGGAGGACAAACGAGGTCAAACCCGGCTGCTCTCCCTGGCCGCCGACGAGGGGACTGAACCGCTGCCGCGGCAGTCGTACAGGGTCATCCTCGCGCTGCCCCTCGAGGCAAACTGAGAGGGATGGGCAGAGGCCAGCGGCGCTCTGCCCCGTGGCCAGCTCGTCAGCTGGGCGAGGATCTCCCTGCGGGAGGATGGTTTCTTCACCCCCCGGGGCAATCAATGGTTGCGCGCAACCCGTCCCGGGGGAACCATCCGTCTGCTCCTCCGGGCAGACTTTGAGTAGTGGGCAGAGGCCAGCGGCGCTCTGCCCCGTAGCCAGCTCTTCCGCTGGTGAGAGATCTCCCTGGCGAAGGATGGTTGCTTCACCCCCCGGGACAACCAAGGGTTGCGCACAACCCATCCCGGGGGAACCATCTGTCTGCCCCTCCTGGCAGACTTTGGGCAGTGGGCAGAGGCCAGCAGCACTCTGCCCCGTAGCCAGCTCTTCTGCTGGTGGGAGATCTCCTTGGGGAAGGATGGGTTCACCCCCCGGGGCAATTGACGGTTGCGCACAACCCATCCCGGGGGAACCATCCGTCTCCTCCCCCGCTGGACCCGTGGCCTCGGCCACCCTGTCCTCTTGCGGGGTGAGGGGTAACTTCCTCAGACGACCCCCCCACGGGCACCCATGAGTCCGCCTCGGCTTCCCATAGGTCCCAAACCTGGGGACTGTCGACTTCCTCCGTCGACCCGTTCCACCACGGGGAGCTCAGGCTCGACTGCGGAACGCCGTCCAACAGTCTCCGATAAGCCACCTCGAGCTCCCACTCTCGCTCAGCTAGGGACTCCAGCTCCTCAAACACTGAGTCCCTGCTGTCTGACGGGATCTCCATTCCCGTCGCTCCAGGATGTCCTCCATCCGTTCCTCGGTCTCCTCTCCAAAATCGGGGTCGGCGGCCATGCTCGCGTGGAGCAGTCCTGTGCCTCCGTAGCGAGGCCCTGCAACGGAACTGCCTCCCAACGGCCGTACTGCCGGAGAGGCAGTTAGCCACCGGAGCGCGCGGTACGCGGCGTCCAGTGCGACCTCCTCCTGCACCAAACTCCAGAGCTCGTCCTCCCACCTCTTCTGGGGCCCGGCCCTGCAGGAACGCTGCTCGCACAGCGTACTGCTCCCGATAGACGTCGGCGTCGGAAGGAATGTCCACGTCATGGCAGTCCCGCTCATGGTCCAGGGCCTCGTACCACAGCTCCTCTGTGGACCTCTGGTCCTGCTCCAGGCCCTCCTGCAGCTCTCTGGCCAGCACGACCTTCACGTCGGCGTAGGTGCCAGCGCAGGAGCACCGCTCCTCAGTGGGGAATATGGCGTCCTCAGATGCAGCTCCAGGCGGGCTGTGAGTCTCCATCCGAGGGTCGCTGGGATGAGTGATGTCCTCAGTACAGGCTCCAGGCAAGCTGAGAGTCCCGCAAGCGTCGTCACTGGGGTTGTGGATTCCCAGGGTGAAGCTCCAGACGAGCTGTGAGTCTCGACCCAGGGTTCCACGGGGTAGGGTTCGGGGTCATTGTACTCAGTTTCTGCTCCGCGGAGCTCTGCCAACCGCAGCTGGTGCTGGCGTTCCTTCTCCAGCTCAACTTCCCCGGTAGAACTTCCGAATCACTTTACATCGGTCCTCTGTCGTCGGGGCATCTCCAAGCAGTGCGATCCGACGCCGCACCTCTCTGAGGTCAGCGCCTTCCTCCACCTCTGCGTGGACAGGGCTGGGGACGGGCGTCGTCGCCTCGTCCTGATCCATCCTGGTCAGCTCCTTGATCAAGGTCTTCCTTTTCTTGTTACCCGGCGTTCCTCCCCGGTTCTCCAACATCCCACGCAGGGTGTCCCGGTTGTAGGGGTTGTACACCGCCATGGCGTAGGTCTCCTAGGGGTCTGCAGAGAGCGATCCCACCGCTGCCACCAGTATGACGGAATGGGATGTTGTTCCGCCTGCGGGTGTGCTCAATCTGCGTGACCCCTTCGCTTACCGCTGGCCCGACTACCGAGTGACGCGCACTCGGCGTCTCGTGCGGCCTGGCGTGACCCTGGGGAAGGGTTAGCGGGCGGTGGAGGGGACCCCTGCCTAGAACCAGCCCGACCACTGAGCCATACGGCACTCAGCGTCCCGAGCAGCTGGTTCACTGACCTTGCGGGTGTGGGACGTCCGTGGAGATCGGATCTGCCAGCCGCGGAGGAATCTTCGGTTCGATGTGGGAAACGTTTCGGATCTTGCGGGAAACGTTTCCGATCGCGGTGCGGGTAACTCTTCGGAACTAATGGAGATCTTTTCGGATCGGACCAGGGCTGAAGGAATCTTCGGATCTGCCGGGTGGGCGAGGGATTCGGATCGCACCGCAATCCCTCGCAATACCGAAGCGCGGTACGCGGCCGCGCCCTTCGGTTCGGATCTCTGAATTTCCCCGATCGAATCTTCTTATGTAGCGCCGCTGCCCTGATGCTCGATGCAGGGTCAGCGCGCTCGATTCGGATCGGATGGGCACCGTATTCTGAGGCCGCGGGGGACACTCAGATCCGAAATACGGCGGAGAATCAAGCCACACCAGACACAGCTGAATGTACTGCAGGAACTGCCTTTATTGTTTACATTACAGCTTTTATTACTTCTTATCATAATTAGAATACAATGGGACTCCTTGCCCGCCCTCCCGGGACCCATTGGCCACCATCCTTCAGGGAGTCGCCAATTCGGACCGGATGGTCCGAATCGGCCATTTTGCGATCCGAACCGGATGGTTCGGATCGGCCATTTTCCGAATCGAAATTCCAACTGCGCCACAAGAATCGGAAAATGGCGGCGAGCAAGGCAAACACAGGGGAAAATACATTACACCATAACCAACGGGAAAACACTTTACTACACCACACAATGTCACATCTAAATAAAAATACTGGTAAAACGGGGTGCGTGCCACCACACCCAAGTGTCCATGTCACTACTGTCACTGCGCGCCGCCCCTGGCTGAGGGTGCTGGGCCATCCCGTGACACCAGTTATTTGTGTGTCATCACTGGCACCCTCTTCCTCTAGGTTGATTATACTCCCTTCCTCAACCTCAGAGATTGAATCAGAGCACTGTACTTGCTGCGCATCCTCAAGAGGCATGTCGCTGTCATTGTCGTCAAACAATTCAGCTGACTCCTCCGTGTGTGATAGCGAGGCTACGGCAGAAGGAGTAGCTGTGGACATGGAGGCTGCATTAGATGCTTTGCAGCTGATGGGGACTGTAAAGCACTACAAGCCTGGCTGGCAGATGACTCGGAGGATGAGGATTGCCTGGTTAGCCAATCCACCAAATCCTCTTTATATTGCTGCTGCTTAAGAAGACGGCCAGCACCAGTTAGAAAGGACAAGCGTGCCCCTGCAGAGGATGCACCACGTCCACCATGACCAGAGGCACAGCCTCCCGACACAGGGGCTGCTTGCCTTCTTATCTGTGTCTGGGAGCGTCTGCCTGTCCTTTTTGTTCTTTCAGACATGGTGAGTGATATATAGATTAAATATGTACAGAACTCTGATTCAACTCTTGTATAAAGATTAAAGATTTACAGAACTCTGGTATAACTCAGTGAGACACCCTGATAGCTGGCAGCCAGTAACAAGACACAGATTTCAATTCCCTCCTATAAATCAGTGTGACCCCCTGGTGGGTGGCAGTGAGAATCCACAGATTACAATTCGCATAAATCTACTAGAAGTATGTGGGACCCCCTGATGGGTGGCAGTGAGAAGCCACAGATTACAAATCTCAGAAACCTCCTATAAATCAGTGAGACCCCCTGATGGGTGGCAGCCAGTGAGAACACACGGATTATAACAATTCCCAAATATTTTGTAGAAATCAGTGACCCCCAAAATACTTGCTGGCAGTGACAAGAGACAGATCACCTCAATTCCCAGATATTTAGTAAAAATTAATGACCCCCAAAATACTGCGTGGCACTGGCTGTGTGACAAGACAAAGATCACCTCAATTCCCAGATATTTTGTAGAAATTTGTGACCCCAAAAAGACTTGCTGGCAGTGACAAGAGACAGATCACCTCTATCCTAGATATTTGGTAGAAATGAGACCCCCCCAGACCCCCCCAGTAGCGTGGCAGACCGGCAGTAAGAACACAGAACAGTAATCTCCTCTGAAATCTCCTCTCAAATGTGTGCAGAAGCGCTGCGTGGAAACCTTATATAGTGTGCTGCGGGACTAAGCTCTGTGAGCCCATGATTGGGCAAAATTTGCCCAATCAGGACTCTGAGCCGTGATTGGCAAAGTGTTGAACCTGTCTTGCACTAGACCTGTAGTCAGGTGCAAGGCAGTAGCCAATTACGAGCTTCAGGCCAGTGGGAAAGTGCATTGTGGTCCATTGTGGGCGAACACGCGTCGAACACCCGGAAATGTTCGGAGTTCGCGAACAAACAAACAGGCTATGTTCGATGCGAACTCCGAACCGAACAGCTCATCCCTAGGGTGAACCCTCTGTATTCACTCTGGTGAAGTCTTCTCTTGATTGTTGACTTTGACACACATACACCTACCTCCTGGAGAGTGTTCTTGATCTGGCCAACTGTTGTGAAGGTTGTTTTCTTCACCAGGGAAAGAAAAAAGTATTTTGGTGTTGCTGAGCTCACCGGAGCGTTCCTTCTTTTTGAGAATGTTCCAAACAGTTGTTTTGGTCACGCCTAATGTTCTTGCTATCTCTCTGATGGGTTTGTTTTGTTTCTTCAGCCTAATGATGGCTTGCTTCACTGATAGCTCTTTGGATCTCATCTTGAGAGTTGACAGCAACAGATTCCAAATGCAAATAGCACACTAGAAATGAACTCTGGGCCTTTTATCTGCACATTGTAATTGGGGTAATGAGGGAATATCACACACTTGGCCATGGAACAGCTGAGAAGCCAACTGTCCCATTACCTTTGGTCCCTTAACAAGTGGGAGGAACATCTGCAAACTGCTGTAAGTCCTACACCGTTCACCTGAGTTGGATGTACATACCCTCAAATTAAAGCTGACAGTCTGCAGTTAAAGCACATTGTGTTTGTTTCATTCCAACTCCATTGTGGTGGTGTATAGAGCCAAAGATGTTACAATTGTGTCCATGTCCCAATATTTCTGGACCTGACTGTAGATACAGAATAAACACTTACATGGCGTGTAGAATATTCCTCATTCCATCATGCGAAAAATGCAAAAGAAAGAACACATAGTGCAAAACTGCAAATATTGTCATAAAACAGCTTCTACTGGATGAATATGGTCTATTAATTCCAGAATCACCTGAATTTGAGCCTCATGAGTACCTCATCGAGGCCCCAACGTGCGGCAGCAGCGCGGGTAACGGCTGGGATAATATATATGCAATAAGTGAGGAAAGCGCAACAGAGGCTGAAACTATATTAAAAAACAGGTATTTAATATACATAAAAAAACTACTGTAGATACTTGAGTATACCGCTAGATTTTGGTAACAAAAATGTACCTTAAAATTGAATGGGTTGCGTTATATTTGAGACATCTGCATCAAGTGTAAAAAAAAAGAAAAAAAACGTGTCTTGCTCAGGGATCCCAAGTCTGGAAGTTCCAGTAGTCTCCCTGAAGAAAATGTGGGCTCCCTGGCGCCCGTAAACCCTTCAGGAACTCACAGATTTGGGAGGTGGTATCGATCACACCCAGATGGTACGGTTGCACCCTTGCTCCCCGCAGCACGCCGGTAGGTGTTGTTTTCTGACACCTGGCTCCAGCAGGCAGGCTCATCCACTGCGTTGTCCACCAATAGTCAGCCCCACCCCATTGTTGCCCCGTCCTGACGTCACTGCAGATGCGCTGCGCGATTCTCCTCACATTATGAATATCCTGTGTTAAGAGAACCACAAAGGATTTTAAATGCCTACCGGTACAGTATACTTTTATAATTTTGCTCCTCGCGTTATATTCGAGTCTTGAGTATTCTCTCATTTCCATAATAAATCTCTATCCATCGCGTTATATTCGGGTCGCGCTATACTCGAGTATCTACGGTAATAAAATCAATAAATACAAATAAATGGGCTTTCCAAAAGGTTCCCCGTGGAGTCCAAGAGGTCTCTGAGACACTTTTCACCAGATTAGGTTCTGGCTTCCTCAGTCAGGAAGTTTTGCTTCAACACTCTGCCTGTAAATACCACCTCTCCTAATGTGATCGCCGTCCAAACGTCTCATTCGTGATGGTTCAGCATCTTCCGGGTCTTGCTCCGCATGCAACAGTTGTGCGAACTGCGTGTTCATACCATGTGTGCTCCTCCTCGTTGTATTTTACGCTCCTGTGTTATCCAATCGTCCATTTTTTCGGAGCCTTGCATACTACGAGCTCGTGAATTCCCTCAGCTTTTTGGATGTCTCGACACAAGCGTGAAGGAATCAAGTGGGAGGAGCACACACATAGGTTGAACATAACACAAAACCTAGAGACGCACATACATAGCACAACACAATACGTACTGAGATTATATATATATGGATTCCCAGAAGACAATGTGTAAAGTCCAATACAAATGGAAAACTGAGTGTGTCTACATAACACGAAACATAAAGACACACATAGCACAACACAGCAATGCATACTGAGATTATACATGGAACAGATCCCCGTACACCGCCTCGGTCACATCTGTTAATGACGCTTCCTTGCCGGACCCTGTGCTGTGTTGTGGAAATTTTATTATGTGGACATTATATTCTAGGATGTGTGTGTTTTTATAAGTTGTCATCTGTCTCCCTGTGTGAGGATTTAAACGGAGAAACGCTCTAGCAGAGTGTATTTGGGTTTAATCTGATCCAGCGGCAAAACCGTCAGTATGAAAACCTTCTCTTGGGTTTAGAGACGTGTTCTCAGTGTGTGTAGGCGTTTGGTGGTTTGTGACTACTAAGTGCAATGCGCTGGGCTTCTTACCTCCCAATGTCTATGCACATTGGAGAAGTGAAGTCTGCACAACGAGAGATATGTATTATATCTCTGTTGCGGCTACGCTATCCCTTTATGGATACATACCTGCTTTCAAGACATTTAAGCCTTGTCTGTACACTGGTACCGTGTACAGGCAATAGCTGTATTGTCTCCGCAGATATATGTCGCAAATCCAAAAGAACAAGAGACTGATCTTCATTTAATACTGATTCGATTTGATCAGTATTGAATGGGGTCCATACTGACAGTGATGGGGATGGTTGGACAGGCATGGCTTACATAACTCAGGGATGAGTCATGTAAGGGGGCTGGTCGGTCATCCCAGTCCACTCCCCTGTCCTTTTGATATGTAAATGTAATTACTGGGCAAACTGGTTCCTGTTGTACAGCCAGTTGGCCACTGGGCATTGTCCTATTGTGTATTAAATTAAGCTGACATGGGGCACACAGCCCACTTGGGCAGATGAACTCCAGCTAGAAACAGCATGTGTGTGTGACTCTTTCTGGGTGAGGATGCAGAAGACCACAGCAGAGTCTCTGGGTCTCCTTGTTGGGAGCGTTCAGGTAAGTGCAGCAGATCAAACTACATTAGGGAATTGATAGTAAATTAATTTCTATGACAGCTGTCCCCAGCAGGCTTTTATGCCTTTCTGCAGTCCTCCAGACAAAGCTTAACCCATTTACTACCAAGTGATTTTCCAAAAACACATTGTCAGAAACCAGTGTTTTTTTTTTGTAAAATCATTTGTAATTAATTATAAAGTATGAAATATTTGAGTTTATTCCTATTTGACCTATTAGTGTAAATAACCTATTTTGACCAGAAGATGGCCTCTTCTTCTGCCAAATTGAGCTACAGCCATTTAAGCGACTGGTCTATTTTCTTCTATTTCTCGCTGCATTGGCTGCTGAAAGCCCGATATTTCAGAGCATTCAGCAGCTGATTTTACAGTTTTAAATCTCTGGGCATTAAACTTGCTTTTGGGCTGCAGTTCAGCATATAGAGTGTGACAGATTTCTGTACCCCGAAAGGGTCACATCTTACTATGTCACTTCCTTGTAAGACCCCCCCCCCATGTTCTCCCCAGGCAGACCCTTTCCATGCGGGGGACGCGCTCAGCGCGTCCTGCCGCATGGCCACTTCGCTGCGGAGAACGCGCTGAGAGCGTCCTCCCTTAGCAGCGGCGATCGGCCGGGATTCTGGCTGATCATGGCGGCCCCCCGGTGCGGGCTGACATCATCGATGTCAGCCGAGCCTCTGGGACCCCGGCGGGCACAATAGACGTCATTGCGAATGCGCGATGACGTCTATTTCAGTCACCCCCCCGCCATTGTTCAGTCTTTGCAGAAGAAAAGGAAGGAAAGGGACTCAGTTAGGAGGAAACACTAACGAGACAATTACATATCAGTTTACAGAGGAGGAGGTTCTACAGCAGCTGTCTAAAGTAAAGACAAATAAGTCAATGGGGCCTGATGGGATCCACCCTAAATTATTAAAAGAGCTCAGTGATGTAATAGCAAAACCGTTAACAGATTTATTTAACCAATCCTTGCTAACGGGAGTCGTCCCAGAAGACTGGAAACTAGCAAATGTTGTGCCCATTCACAAGAAGGGTAGTAGGGAGGAATCTGGGAACTATAGGCCAGTTAGTCTTACGTCAGTAGTGGGGAAATTAATGGAAACCATGTTAAAGGAAAGGATTGTTGAACATCTAAAAACACATAGATTACAGGATCAGAAACAACATGGGTTTACCTCAGGGAGATCATGCCAAACTAATCTTATTGATTTTTTTTGATTGGGTACCAAAAATAATAGACACAGGTGGTGCAGTAGACATTGCTTATTTCGATTTCAGTAAGGCTTTTGATACTGTTCCGCATAGAAGGCTTATCAATAAATAGCAATCTTTGAGCTTGGATTCCAATATTGTTGAATGGATTAGGCAGTGGCTGAGTGACAGGCAACAGAGGGTTGTGGTAAATGGAGTTTATTTGGCGCAAGGTCTTGTTACCAGTGGGGTACCTCAGGGGTCAGTATTTGGACCCATTCTATTTAATATTTTTATTAGTGATATTGCAGAAGGTATTAATGGAAAAGTATGTCTTTTTGCTGATGACACAAAGATTTGCAACAGGGTTGACGTTCCTGGAGGGATCAGCCAAATGACAAATGATTTAGGTAAACTAAAAAAATGGTCGGAGTTGTGGCAATTGAGTTTTAACGTGGATAAGTGCAAGATAATGCACCTGGGACGTAAAAACCCAAGGGCTGAATATAGAATATTTGATACAGTCCTAACCTCAACATCTGAGGAAAGGGATTTAGGGGTTATTATTTCAGAGGATCTAAGGGTAAGTAGTTAGTGTAATAGAGCAGCAGGAAATGCTGGCAGAATGCTTGGTTGTGTAGGGAGAGGTATTAGCAGTAGGAAAAGGGAAGTGCTCATGCCACTGTACAGAGCACTGTTGAGACCTCACTTGGAGTACTGTGTGCAGTACTGGAGACCGTATCTCCAGAAGGATATAGACATCTTAGAGAGAGTTCAGAGAAGGGCTACTAAAATGGTGTACGGCTTGAAGGAGAAAAGTTACCAGGAAAGGCTTAATGATCTTAACATGTACAGCTTGGAAAAAAGACGAGACAGAGGAGATATGATAGAAACATTTAAATACGTAAAGGGAATCCACAAGGTAGAGGAAGGGAGTATATTTAAAAGGAAACAAAGTAGCAAAACAAGAGGACATAGTCTTAGATTAGAGGGGCAAAGGTTTAAAAGTAACATCAGGAAGCATTATTTTACTGAGCGGGTGGTGGATACATGGAACAGCCTTCCAGTTGAAGTGGTAGAGGCCAAAACAGTAATTGAATTTAAGCAGGCATGGGATAGGCATAAGGCTATCATAAACAAAAGATAAATCCAGGTAAAGTATCCATGTAATTGGGCGACTAGATGGGCCGAAAGGTTCTTATCTGCTGACTTTTTTCTATGTTTCTATGTCTCATTGCGAGGAAGGTGCCTGAAGGGGAGGTCCTTCGGACCTCTCCCCTCCCCATCTGTGCGGGCCAGCCAGTAAAGGCAGACATCGCTTGGAAGGGCACAGCCTGCCCTTCCAAGCTGTGGCTGTCTTTAACCCCTAGGGGGCTGGATCGCAATATGGCGCTAACATGCGCCGTATCGCAGTCCCCTCCCGGAGCTGGCCGACATCTTGGATGTCGGCCAAGCTTCCGGGATATCCCCCTAATGACTGACGTCATCACGCAGAGCGCTATGGCGCCAGTCCCGCAATTAACCCCTTGCTGCCACCTATGGTGGAGATAGGGTGTTCATTGGAACCCCTATCTCCTGATCCGTGACAGCTAGGGGTTAATGTTTGGTTCCATCATTGGAGCGGCCAGAGCATGGCCTTTTCAATGATACCAAACATGACTATGTACAGTTAAAAAAAAAAAAAAAACTTAAAATAAAAACTAAAAAAAAAATTTAAAACCTTTGTTTGGTTTTTGTTTTGTTTTGTTTTATTAATGCAGCAATATTGTTCCCATTTCAATTATAATGTGAACAATGATGCTGCATTAACGATTTTTTCTATGGGGGGCGTTTGCCAAAAAACACGTAATTTTCCCCAAAAAAAGTAACTGTCACGGAATGGCCCAGCACCCTCAGCCGGGGGCGGTGCACACGGACATTAGTTCTGGCCAGGGGCAGTTAGGTGCGGTGGCACGCACGGAGTTTAAACGTACTTGTTATTAGATGCGATTATTGTGTGGTGTGATACAGTGTTCCCCGTTGGTTTATTGCGTAATGTATTTTCCCTTTGTGTGCCTTGCCCGTCGCCATTTTCCGAGCACCTTGTGGCGCAGTTCAGAATTCTCGATTCGGAAAATGGCCGATTCGAACCATCCGGTTCGAATCGTAAAATGGCCGATTCGGACCATCCGGTCCGAATCGGCGACTCCCTGAAGTAGAACGGCCAATGGGTCCTGGGAGGGCGGGCAAGGAGTCCCATTGTATTGTAATTTTGTGCAAAGTTGATAAATGCCTGAGCTGTGCATAATAAAGCCAGATTTTGCAGTGCATCCAGCCTCGTCTGATGTGTCTTTGTCTCCGCCGTATTTCGCATCTGAGTGTCCCCCGCGATCTCAGGATACGGTGCCCACCTGATCCGATCCGAATCGAGCGCTCTGTCCCTGCATCGTGTATCAGGGCAGAGGCGCTGCGTATGCCGATTCAGTTCCTAGACTACCCTCCGGAGATCCGAACCGAAGGACGCGGCCGTGCACCGCACTTCGGTACTGCGGTAAGACCCGAATCCTCCGCTGATTCCGCCAGATCCGAAACCCTCTCCAACCCCGATCCGAAAAGGCCGTCCCAACTCGATCCGACTCTCCACCCATCCCCGGTCCGAAGAGTCCGCCACCCAAGATCCGAAAAGCCACCTGCCCCAGGATCGGAAACGTTTCCCGCATAAGAACCGAAACGTTTCCCCATAAGATCCGAATAGTTCTCCGCGGCTGCCGATCCGATCTCCACAGACGTCCCCTACCCATAAGGTCAGTGAACCAGTTGCTCGGGACGCTGAGTGCTGTATGGCTCAGTGGTCGGACTGGTTCTAGGCAGGGGTCCCCTCCACCGCCCGCTAACCCTCTCCCAGGGTCACGCCAGGCCGCACGAGACGCCGAGTGCGCGCCACTCGGTAGTCGGGCCAGCGGTAAGCGAAGGGGTCACGCAGATAGAGCACACCCGCAGGCGGAACAACATCTCCATTCCGTCATACTGGTGGCAGCGGTGGGATAGCTCTCTGCAGGCCCTAGGGGGACCCTCACCATGATCGGGTACAGTGCCTACAAGCGGGACGTCCTGCGTGGCATGCTGGAGAACCGGGGCGGTGCCCCGGGCTCCAGAGCCGGGAGACCCTGATGGAGGAATTGAAGAGGATGGATCAGGAGGCGGCGTTCGCAGCGTTGCCTGCTGACATAGCGCCGGCTACTGTCCCCGCAGAGCCAGAAGACAGTGACTTTTGCCGGAAGATGCGGGAGCGGATCTCCATGATGGGTCCGGCCCCATCGGAAGCGGAGCTAAGGAATCTGGGTCGGGAACTCGGCCAGGAAGAGGAGCGGGAGGAGAGCGAGTGCACGAACTACGGCTGGCTGAAGTGCGAAGCCGACGGAGTAGCCGTTCTCCGACAGACCGTTACCCCGGGCGGAAAGTGCCGTTCCAGGCGTTCAAGGAGTTCCGGGAAGCCGAGGAGGAAATAGAGAGTTACCTCCAAGACTTTGAGCGCCTGTGCCGAGTGCATGAAGTGCACCGTGCCGACTGGGTCAGGATCTTGGCGAGTAAGCTGACCGGTCGGGCCGCCGAGGCCTATCGCACGGTGCCGGATGAAGAGGCCACTAGTTACTCGCACGTCAAGCAGGCGCTGCTGAGCAGATTTGCCGTGACCCCCGAAGCCAGCCGGATGAAGTTCCGGAACTCCCGCCGGCCCAGCGGCGCCACTCACGTGGAGTGGGCCCATCGGTTGCAGAGGGACTTGCGCACCTGGCTCTCGGGAAGCCAAGCGGAGACGGTGACAGAGATCACCCAACTGCTGCTGCTCGAGCAGTTTTTCGAGCACACACCCTCCGCTATCCGGGAGTGGGTGCGCGACAAGAAACCCCATACGGTGCAACAAGCGGCCACCTGGGCCGACGAGTATACCGACACCCGGAAGCTGTCGGGGGGGGAGCGGGCCTTGGCCGGCCGCCCAGCTTTACCTGTTCCACCACTTCCACCACTTCCACCACCCCCACCACCAGCGGTTCGGGCACCGGTCGCACGGGCCCCCAGCCGACCCACTAACATGGCCAACGTCCGATGCTACGGGTGCAACCAGGAGGGCCACTACAAGCAATATTGCCCCAACCGACCGGAGTTGACCCGGCCGCCGGCAGGGCATCGCCGGCGGCCCATTGCTGCGACGCCGGAGCTCCGTGGCCGGAGGCCCCGGAGGAATGGGAGCAGTTGTATGAGGCCGACCCCGTGCAAGCCGCAGCGGACGACAACCGCCGTCACCACCGCCAGGCGGTGTGGATAAACGGGCGGCCCGCTGAGGGGCTGCGGGACTCCGGGGCTACCATCACCCTGGTCCGGCCTCACTTGGTTCCGCCGGGTGACCGCCTGCAAAGCACTGTTGCAGTACGGGTGGCGGGAGGAAAAGTGCTCCGGCTTGAGACGGCCCGGGTGCACCTGGACTGGGGGAACGGGGAGAAGGAGGTGAGGGTGGGGTTGTTGAGGCAACTGCCGGCTGAGGTGCTCCTGGGTAACGATCTGGGGCAGCTCATTTCCGCTTACTCCACAGATGCAGCTACCCCGGTAACCACTAGGCAACAGAGCCGACGTCACGACCAGGGCACTCCGAATGGGACCCAGGTGAGATCTCCACCAAAACCATCCCGACCTCCCAAACCCCCCAAACCTCCCCGACCTCCCCGACCCCCCAACCCTTACCGACCTCCCAGACCTTCCCGACATCCCAAATCCCCAGGACCCCCCCGACCTCCCAGACCGCCATCACCTGTCATACCCCGACGGGATCCGATCCCTCTTTCCCCACCTGTCCTCCCTTCTCCGTGGAGTACCCCGGAGACGCTTCGCCACCAGACCCAGACCGACCCCCCTTACAGGGCTACCGGGACCGAGCGGGTCAGGGTCTGGACGGCCAGGGGAAAGACAAGGTAGAGTGGGAGGATGGGTTGCTGTACCGTTACACCGTGAGGGAGGGGGCCAAGAAGAAGCAGGTCCCGCAGAAGCAGTTGGTGGTGCCTCAGGGCCCCAGGCAGGAGCTTCTGCGCTTGGCCCATGACATCCCCCTGTCAGGTCACTTAGGCCAGAATAAAACCCGGCACAGGTTGGCGCGTGCGTTTTACTGGCCCCGCCTTAGCAACGACACCCGCGACTACTGCCGCACCTGCCCGGTCTGCCAGAAAGCTGGGAAGGCCGGGGATCACCCGAAGGCACCCTTGCGGCCCATGCCCATTATTCAGGAGCCCTTTAGCCGGGTGGCGGTCGACATCGTAGGGCCGTTGCCCCGGCCCAGTGCCACTGGTAAGAGATACATTCTTACTGTCGTGGATTATGCCACCCGGTACCCCGAGGCTGTGGCCTTGGCCAATATCCAGGCGGACACCGTAGCGGACGCGCTCCTCAGGGTGTTCACGAGGGTAGGGTTTCCCCGAGAAATCCTATCCGATCAGGGTACCCAGTTTACCGCTGAGCTCACCCAACAGCTCTGGCGTCTCTGTGGTGTTAAGGCGCTGCACAGCGCCCCGTATCACCCCCAGACAAACGGGCTGTGCGAGCGGTTTAATGGGACCCTGAAGCAGCTCATCCGGGCCTTTGTGCACGAGAACAGGGATTGGGAGAAGTATCTTCCCCACCTGCTGTTCGCCTACCGGGAGGTCCCTCAGGAATCCACCGGCTACTCCCCCTTTGAGCTGCTGTATGGGCGCCAGGTGCGAGGGCCCCTGGATCTGGTTAGGGCTCAGTGGGAGGGGGCACCGGAGGAGGATGGGGTTCCTGTGGTGGAGTACGTCCTGAAGCTCCGGGAGCGCTTGGCGGAACTCCAGGGGTTCGTGCAGGAGAACATGGAGACGGCCCAGGCTCAGCAGAAGGCGTGGTACGATCGCGCTGCGTGCAGTCGCTCGTTCTGCGTGGGGCAGAAGGTTCTGGTGTTAAAACCACAGCGGCAGAACAAGCTGCAGGCGGCCTGGCAAGGTCCCTACAAGGTGGTAACCCAGCTGGGGGATACCACCTATGTGGTTGTTAGCTGCGCAGACACCAGAATCCAGCGGACGTTCCACGTCAATATGCTGAAGGCCTTCCATGAGCGGCCGGAGACGGTGGACGCCATATGCGCGCCGGCTGCCGAGGAGATGGAACCGTTCCCGCTGGAAGAACTTCCGGGTAGCCAAGCAGCCTTCCGGGGTGGATCAGGTGCAGTTGGGGGAGGAGTTGGGGCCCGAGAAACAGGCGCAGGCGCGGCAGCTGCTTCTCGCCTACCCGGGGGTTTTCTCGGCTCTCCCGGGATATACGGACCAGGCTGTCCATCAGGTGGACACGCCCGGCCAGAGACCACTCCGGCAGCCCGCATACCGACTCCCGGAAGCAGTCCGCGAGTCCATGCGGGCCGAGATCCGGGAGATGTTGGAGCTGGGGGTCATTGAGCCGTCGGCCAGCCCATGGGCGTCGCCCGTGGTCCTGGTGCCCAAGAAGGACGGTACCACCAGGTTCTGCGTCGACTATCGGCGGATAAACGATTGTACTATTACGGACGCTTATCCGATGCCCCGAGTCGACGAGTTGCTAGACCAGATCTCCGGGGGTCATTTTTTGACCACGGTGGATCTGTGCAAGGGGTATTGGCAGATTCCCCTTGCCGAGGAGGCGACCCCGAAGTCGGCCTTCATCACCCCGTTCGGCTTGTACCAGTTTCGAGTCATGCCGTTCGGGATGAAGAACGCCCCTGCTACCTTCCAGCGGTTAATCGATCGCCTCCTCGATGGCCTCCAGGGATTCGCTTGCGCATACCTGGATGACATAGCCATCTATAGCCAGACCTGGGAGGAACACCTGGACCATGTAGGGACTGTCCTGGGCCGGATTAGAGACGCCAACCTGACCCTGAAGCCGGAGAAATGTAAGGTGGGGATGGCCGAGGTGCAGTATTTGGGCCACCGGGTGGGGTGCGGGATACAGCGGCCGGAGCCCGCTAAGATAGAGGCTATCCTGGATTGGCCCACCCCTGTGACTAAAACTCAGGTTCTCGCCTTCCTGGGCACCGCGGGGTACTATAGAAAATTTGTACCCCATTACAGTGACCTGGCCAAACCCCTGACTGACCTGACCAAGAAATCCCTGCCCCGCCAAGTCCTGTGGTCCCCGGAGTGCGAACAGGCCTTTCGACAACTGAAAGCCGCCCTGACCCAAGCGCCCCTGCTGGCAGCTCCCAACTATAATAAACGTTTTGTTGTTCACACAGACGCGTCCATGTTCGGACTGGGAGCTGTCCTGAGTCAAGTGGGGGACGACGGGGGGATCATCCGGTGGCGTTCATTAGCCGGAAGCTGTTGCCACGAGAGGTGGGGTATGCTGCCGTGGAGAAGGAGTGCCTGGCCTTGGTCTGGGCCCTACGAAAGCTCCAACCCTATGTCTACGGTCGGTCCTTCACCGTGATGACCGACCATAACCCCTTGGTATGGCTCAACCGGGTGGCGGGGGAGAACGGCCGCCTGTTGCGGTGGAGCCTGGCTCTCCAACCCTTCAACTTTACAATCCAATATCGGCCCGGGTCGCAGAACGGTAACGCAGATGGGTTATCGCGACAGTCGGCCCGGGAACCAGGGGATTGGGGAGCCCCGACTACCTCGGTACGACCCGGTGGGGTCCAACCGAGTGCGTCGGACCTTGGGGAGGGGGAGGAGTGTCACGGAATGGCCCAGCACCCTCAGCCGGGGGCGGTGCACACGGACATTAGTTCTGGCCAGGGGCAGTTAGGTGCGGTGGCACGCACGGAGTTTAAACGTACTTTTTATTAGATGTGATTATTGTGTGGTGTGATACAGTGTTCCCCGTTGGTTTATTGCGTAATGTATTTTCCCTTTGTGTGCCTTGCCCGTCGCCATTTTCCGATCACCTTGTGGCGCAGTTCAGAATTCTCGATTCGGAAAATGGCCGATTCGAACCATCCGGTTCGAATCGTAAAATGGCCGATTCGGACCATCCGGTCCGAATCGGCGACTCCCTGAAGTAGAACGGCCAATGGGTCCTGGGAGGGCGGGCAAGGAGTCCCATTGTATTGTAATTTTGTGCAAAGTTGATAAATGCCTGAGCTGTGCATAATAAAGGCAGATTTTGCAGTGCATCCAGCCTCGTCTGATGTCAGGATACGGTGCCCACCTGATCCGATCCGAATCGAGCGCTCTGTCCCTGCATCGTGTATCAGGGCAGAGGCGCTGCGTATGCCGATTCGGTTCCTAGACTACCTCCGGAGATCCGAACCGAAGGACGCGGCCGTGCACCGCACTTCGGTACTGCGGTAAGACCCGAATTCTCTGCTGATTCCGCCAGATCCGAAACCCTCTCCAACCCCGATCCGAAAAGGCCGTCCCAACTCGATCCGACTCTCCACCCATCCCCGGTCCGAAGAGTCCGCCACCCAAGATCCGAAAAGCCACCCGCCCCAGGATCGGAAACGTTTCCCGCATAAGAACCGAAACGTTTCCCCATAAGATCCGAATAGTTCTCCGCGGCTGCCCGATCCGATCTCCACAGACGTCCCCTACCCATAAGGTCAGTGAACCAGTTGCTCGGGACGCTGAGTGCTGTATGGCTCAGTGGTCGGACTGGTTCTAGGCAGGGGTCCCCTCCACCGCCCGCTAACCCTCTCCCAGGGTCACGCCAGGCCGCACGAGACGCCGAGTGCGCGCCACTCGGTAGTCGGGCCAGCGGTAAGCGAAGGGGTCACGCAGATAGAGCACACCCGCAGGCGGAACAACATCTCCATTCCGTCATAGTAACGATTACCCGTTTCTAATTTTTTTAACAAGCGCAACTCATAGAAAATATAACCGCAAACGCTCGCATGTTAAAATGTGAAAAAAAACACTTTACACCTTGTAAATTATTGAAAATTCTAATTTTATTGCATTTTATGTTATATTATACAGACAGGACATAACGTATACAAATAAAAATGATATATTATGAATCTGCCGAGTCTCCCGGAAAGAACGATATATAATATGTCTGGGTCAATTAATAAAATGTGACTTCAAATCGCATTTAAACATGATGAGCGAAACTGGTAAAAATGAGCTCAGCACACAGGTGTGAAAAGGCTCAGCAGCGAAAGGGTTAAGGACCGGGACACAAAGAGCCTGCTAGCACCCCCAGAAATAAGACCAGGCTGTAGATCTGAGGTCTTTCAGGGTTACAATGGAACTGGTTTAGTTAGGGACACACACATGTATTTAAGGTCACACATGACCTTTACATACACAAACCCCCCTAGAAACCACTGGGGGGTTAATTACACTGAAACAGATAATTGGACAAACATTTGCCTTTTGGAATGTGAAACAGAATTACATTAGGAAAAAAGTGTCACCTGCGCTCGTTTCTATGTGTTCCATGTACAACGAAACACTATGAGGTTTTAGTTTGTTTCAATGGCCATTGCAACGTAAGCTCACTCGCCACTTCAAGGCACCTCTTTACGGAGTGAGTACCTAACAAATGTAACCAAAAGGGCCGCTCTACTGAGCAGCTCCAAGCCCCTCCTGCTGCTTTTTAGCTAAGGAGAGGCAGAGAGATGGTGGGTTTTATTTATACACGCACCAAACACTTCCCATTTGGGATTAAAAACAAAAACACGGAAAGAGGAACAGCTGCAAAACGACGGACTGGTGTTACAAGCATAATATACATAAATACAGAAAAAATGGCGTTGCGCCCATACTCCCCTGAGCGCAGCTGAAAAGCAGCAGGAGGGGCTTGGAGCTGCTCAGTAGAGCGGCCTTTTGGTTACATTTGTTAGGTACTCACTCTGTAAAGAGGTGCCTTGAAGGGGCGAGTGAGCTAACGTTGCAATGGCCATTGAAACAAACTAAAACCTGTTTTGTTGTACATGGAACACATAGAAACGAGCGCAGATGACACTTTTTTATGCATTAACTGGGCTGTTACTCCTGGCAGTTGCTGCCGCTCCGGTGAGTATGGGCGCAATGCCATTTTTTATTCTATAATTACATTAGGGACAGACAATTAAATCAAACATTAATAAACATTTCTAACGAGTCAGACCACTGGGAATCAGGATGATAACAGATTACAGTCAGCAGATTTATATCCTATTCAAATAGAAGCAGATAAGCACATTCTTGACAGGGATAACGTGGATGTTAGACAAACCCCTCTGGCATTAACACCTTTTGCTGCTGAGCCATTTCACGCCTGTGTGCTGAGCTCATTTTTACCGATCTCGCTCATCATGTTTAAACGCGTTTTCAAGCCATATTTTATTATATGACCCAGACATATTATATATCGTTCTTTCCGGCAGACTCGGCAGATTCATAATATATCATTATTATATGTATACGTCATGTCCTGCCTGTATATTATAACAAAAAATGCAATAAAATTAGAATTTTCCATAATTTACAACGTGTAAAGTGGTTTTTTTTCACATTTTAACATACGTTAGCGGTTATATTTTCTATGAGTTGCGCTTGTTAAAAAACTTAGAAATGGGGACTAGACATGTGCATTCGTTTTAGTACTAAAACGATTTAGTCTGAATTTGGATAATTTAGTTTTCGTATGACTCAAGAGAAACGAAACTGCTCAGTACAAAAAACGAAAGAAACTAAAATTAAATGCACTACATTTTAGTTTCAGTCCTTTTTGTGACATTACATTGATGAGTGAAGGAGACCAGCAATGAAGAGGGCAACATCGCAACATCCGAAGTTCTGCACCCTCCACATGCCAATGCAGTAGGATGTTCTATACAGACAGGGGCATTAATTAATGCAGGAGGATGTTCTATACATTATACAGAGAGGAGTATTAATGCAGGAGGATGTTATATACATTATACAGAGAAAGGTATAAATTGAGGAGGATGTTCTATACTGAGGGACATTAATTAATTAATTCAGGAGGATGTTCTATATATTATACAGAGAGGGGTATTAATTAATGCAGGTGGATGTTGTATACATTATACAGAGAGGGGTATTAATTAATGCAGGAGGATGTTGTATACATTATACAGAGAGGGGTATTAATTAATGCAGGAGGATGTTCTATACATTATACAGAGAGGAGCCTTTTTTTTAGCCCTTTAAATCCAGTGGCTGTGAGCGCTGAGATCGGCTGCTTGTTACATTATCTCTCATTAAAATGTATCAGGCTCAGTTGTTACAGTAACTGACTGTAACAGCGCTCAGAGTTTCAGTAAAACAAGGAAATAATATTGTTCTAACCTCTTATATATAAAAATATTATTTACTAGTTTTACTGAAACTCTGAGCTGTGATGAGCAGCAGTCAGTTACTGTAACAGCTTTGTCTGACACGGGGCAATATTACAATGTTGGTGCTAACTTAACCAGAGCTGTTGTAAACTGAAAACCTCCATAGGCTATAATGGCTCTGGGAAGTTTACAACAGCTCTGGTTATGTTAGCATCAACTATGTAATATGGCCCACATTGTGCTGAGAGTGAGAGATACTGTAACAAGCAGCGATCTCAGCCCTCTGAGGAGCCACTACAATAGTAATTGTATCCACTGGTTTTCGGATGAATGAAATTAGTTTTCATACTAAAGAGCTGAAAACGAATATCTTTAGCAACTAAATAAATTGCATTTTAGGACTAATCCATAAGTTCAAAACGAAATTTTGTGCTGTGCACATGTCTAATGGGGACTTTTTAAATTTTTTTGGGAAAATAATGCTATTTTTAAAAAACACACCCCATACAAAAATTGTTAGTGCTGCATCATTATTCACATTATAAATTAAACTAGTTGTAAAGCCTGCCCAGAGGGCAGTCTATTGTGGATATACTGCCCCTGCTCATGTATACTGCCCCAGCTCGTGGATATTGCCCCAGCTCGTGGATATTGCCCCAGCACGTGGATACTGCCCCGCACGTGGATATTGCCCCAGCACGTGGATACTGCCCCAGCACGTGGATACTGCCCCAGAACGTGGATACTGCCCCAGCACGTGGATACTGCCCCATCACGTGGATACTGCCCCAGCACGTGGATACTGCCCAGCACGTGGATATTGCCCCAGCACGTGGATACTGCCCCAGCACGTGGATATTGCCCCAGCACGTGGATATTGCCGCAGCACGTGGATATTGCCGCAGCACGTGGATATTGCCGCAGCACGTGGATACTGCCCCAGCTCGTGGATACTGCCCCAGCACGTGGATATTGCCCCAGCTCGTGGATACTGCCCCAGCTCGTGGATACTGCCCTAGCACGTGGATATTGCCCCAGCACGTGGATGGATACTGCCCCAGCACGTGGATATTGCCCCAGCTCGTGGATACTGCCCCAGCTCCTGGATATTGCCCCAGCACGTGGATATTGCCCCGGCACGTGGATACTGCCCCAGCACGTGGATACTGCCCAGCACGTGGATATTGCCCCAGCTCGTGGATACTGCCCCAGCACGTGGATACTGCCCAGCACATGGATATACTGCCCCAGCACGTGGATTGATACTGCCCCAGCACGTGGATATTGACCCAGCACGTGGATACTGCCCCAGCACGTGGATACTGCCCCAGCACGTGGATTGATACTGCCCCAGCACGTGGATATTGACCCAGCACGTGGATACTGCCCCAGCACGTGGATACTGCCCCAGCACGTGGATTGATACTGCCCCAGCACGTGGATATTGACCCAGCATGTGGATACTGCCCCAGCACGTGGATACTGCCCCAGCACGTGGATTGATACTGCCCCAGCACGTGGATATTGACCCAGCACGTGGATACTGCCCCAGCACGTGGATACTGCCCCAGCACGTGGATACTGCCCCAGCACGTGGATATTGCCCCAGCACGTGGATATTGCCCCAGCACGTGGATACTGCCCCAGCACGTGGATACTGCCCCAGCACGTGGATATTGCCCCAGCACGTGGATATTGCCGCAGCACGTGGATATTGCCGCAGCACGTGGATACTGCCCCAGCTCGTGGATACTGCCCAGCACGTGGATATTGCCCCAGCTCGTGGATACTGCCCCAGCTCGTGGATACTGCCCTAGCACGTGGATATTGCCCCAGCACGTGGATGGATACTGCCCCAGCACGTGGATATTGCCCCAGCTCGTGGATACTGCCCCAGCTCCTGGATATTGCCCCAGCACGTGGATATTGCCCCAGCACGTGGATATTGCCCCAGCACGTGGATACTGCCCCAGCACGTGGATACTGCCCCAGCACGTGGATATTGCCCCAGCTCGTGGATACTGCCCCAGCACGTGGATACTGCCCAGCACATGTATATACTGCCCCAGCATGTGGATTGATACTGCCCCAGCACGTGGATATTGACCCAGCACGTGGATACTGCCCCAGCACGTGGATACTGCCCCAGCACGTGGATTGATACTGCCCAGCACGTGGATATTGACCCAGCACGTGGATACTGCCCCAGCACGTGGATACTGCCCCAGCACGTGGATTGATACTGCCCCAGCACGTGGATATTGACCCAGCACGTGGATACTGCCCAGCACGTGGATACTGCCCCAGCACGTGGATACTGCCCCAGCACGTGGATTGATACTGCCCCAGCACGTGGATATTGCCCCAGCTCGTGGATACTGCCCCAGCTCCTGGATATTGCCCCAGCACGTGGATACTGCCCCGCACGTGGATATTGCCCCAGCACGTGGATACTGCCCCAGCACGTGGATACTGCCCCAGCACGTGGATATTGCCCCAGCTCGTGGATACTGCCCAGCACGTGGATACTGCCCAGCACATGGATATACTGCCCCAGCACGTGGATTGATACTGCCCCAGCACGTGGATATTGACCCAGCACGTGGATACTGCCCCAGCACGTGGATACTGCCCCAGCACGTGGATTGATACTGCCCCAGCACGTTGATATTGTCCCAGCACGTGGTACTGCCCCAGCACGTGGATACTGCCCCAGCACGTGGATTGATACTGCCCCAGCACGTGGATATTGACCCAGCACGTGGATACTGCCCCAGCACGTGGATTGATACTGCCCCAGCACGTGGATATTGACCCAGCACGTGGATACTGCCCCAGCACGTGGATACTGCCCCAGCACGTGGATTGATACTGCCCCAGCACGTGGATATTGACCCAGCACGTGGATACTGCCCCAGCTCGTGGATACTGCCCCAGCACGTGGATACTGCCCCAGCACGTGGATACTGCCCCAGCACGTGTGGATGATACTGCCCCAGCACGTGGATTGATACTGCCCCAGCACGTGGATACTGCCGCAGCACATGGATATTGACCAGCACGTGGATACTGCCCCAGCACGTGGATTGATACTGCCCCAGCACGTGGATATTGACCCAGCACGTGGATACTGCCCCAGCACGTGGATTGATACTGCCCCAGCACGTGGATACTGCCCCAGCACATGGATATACTGCCCCAGCACGTGGATATTGGCCCAGCTCGTGGATATCGCCCCCCCCGCTCGTGGATATCGCCCCCCCCGCTCGTGGATATCGCCCCCCCCGCTCGTGGATATGGCCCCCCCGCTCGTGGATATCACCCCCCCCGCTCGTGGATATGGCCCCCCCCGCTCGTGGATATGGCCCCCCCGCTCGTGGATATGGCCCCCCCGCTCGTGGATATACTCACCTACATCGGCCCTCACCTACATCCTCTCTACTCACCTACATCCTCTCTCGCTCCGTTGGTCGCCGGGATGACGTCACGAAAGCCTTTGACCCCAGGGTCAAAGGCTTTCGTGACGTCATTCCGG
>RXON01004149.1:0-44116 GCA_009667805.1 Leptobrachium leishanense | reverse complement strand
GGAAGAGAATGGGGGGAGAGATTGAGAGGGTAGAGAATGGGGAGAGAGATTGAGAGGGTAGAGAATGGGGAGAGAGATTGAGAGGGAAGAAGAAGGGGAGAGAGATTGAGAGGAAGAGAATGGGGGAGAGAGATTGAGAGGGAAGAGAATGGGGAGAGAGATTGAGAGGGAAGAGAATGGGGGAGAGGGAAGAGATAGGGGGAAGAGATGGAGATGGAGAGGGAAGAAGAATGGGGGAGAGGGAAGAGAATAGGGGGAGAGAGTGGAGATGGGGAGGAAGGGGAAAGGGGGGAAGAGGGAAGAGAATAGGGAAGAGATTGAGGGGAAGAGATGGGGAGAGAGATTGAGAGGGGAGAGAATGGGGGAGAGAGATTTGGGGAGAGGGGTAGGAGAATGGGGGGAGAGATTGAGAGGGAAGAGAATGGGGGAGAGAGATTGAGAGGGAAGAGAATGGGGAGAGAGATGGAGAGGGAAGAGAATGGGGGAGAGAGATGGAGAGGGAAGAGAATGGGGAGAGAGAGATGAGAGGGAAGAGAATGGGGGGAGAGAGATGGAGAGGGAAGAGAATGGGGGGAGAGAGATGGAGAGGGAAGAGAATGGGGGAAGATGGAGAGGGAAGAGAATGGGGGGAGAGATTGAGAGGGTAGAGAATGGGGAGAGATTGAGAGGTAGAGAATGGGGAGAGAGATTGAGAGGTAGAGAATGGGGAGAGAGATTGAGAGGGTAGAGAATGGGGAGAGAGATTGATAGGGTATAGAATGGGAAGAGAGATTGAGAGGGAAGAGAATGGGGAGAGAGATTGAGAGGGAAGAGAATGGGGGAGAGAGATTGAGAGGGAAAGAGATGGGGGGAGAGATGAGAGGGAAGAGAATGGGGAAAGAGATTGAGGGGGGAGAGAGATTGAGGGGGGAGAGAGATTGAGGGGGGAAGAGATTGAGGGGGGAGAGAGATTGAGAGGGAAGAGAATGGGGGAGAGAGATTGAGGGGGGAGAGAGATTGAGGGGGGAGAGAGATTGAGGGGAGAGAGATGGAGAGGAAGAGATTGAGGAGAGAGATGGAGAGGAAGAGAATGGGAGAGGAATTGAGAGGGAGAGAATGGGGAGAGAGATTGAGAGGGAAGAGAATGGGGAGAGAGATTGAGAGGGAAGAGAATGGGGGAGAGAGATTATGGGGGAGAGAGATTGAGGGGGAGAGAGATTGAGGGGGGAGAGAGATTGAGGGGGGAGAGAAATGGAGAGAGATTGAGGGGGGAGAGAGATGGAGAGGGAAGAGAATGGGGAGAGAGATTGAGAGGGAAGAGAATGGGGAGAGAGATTGAGAGGGAAGAGAATGGGGAGAGAGATGGAGAGGGAAGAGAATGGGGGAGAGAGATGGAGAGGGAAGAGAATGGGGGAGAGAGATGGAGAGGGAAGAGAATGGGGAGAGAGATGGAGAGGGAAGAGAATGGGGAGAGAGATTGAGAGGGGAGAGATTGAGAGGGAAGATTGATTCTAACAGGGTAATTCAAAGAGAATCGAAAAGTCACCGCACGTTCGGTGACTTTTCGTTCTCTTCAGTTCGGTTCGTTTTGGCGACCCTGCGGTGTATTCAGCAAGCACCACAGGGTCCCCGAATTGCAGGGAAAGGTCTCCACAAACCCGCCGAAAACTAACCGCAAAACCCGGCGAATGCACGCCGAAACCCGCAAAAACTCTGTATTAACCCGCCGAAAACCAGAGCAGAAGCCGATCACACGCAGTGAAGCCGCCGGAAAAAGCCGACACCGCAGACGAAGGCAGTGAATAAATTAGCAAAACAGTTTGCATGAATGATTGAAAAGTGAAACGCTGTTTTGCAAAGAACTACTGAGCGAAATGTTGAAATTTACATACAGTTGCGTTCAAAATGATTCAACCCCCAATGCTGTAAAGGTTTTAGGGAATTTAGTGACATTTGTAATTGTATTCAGAATGAAATCCTACAAGGACTTTTTAAAGAACCATATGCAACTAAAATGACATCAATTGGTTTTGTAATACAGTAGTAAATGTTTTCTTTTGTGAATTCTTCATTGACACAATTATTCAACCCCTTAAAGACTACCACTCTGAAGAACAGAGGTTCATTCAAGTGTTTTCAATCAGGTATTGAAAACACCTGTAGATGTCACGGAGCAGCAATAAAGCATAATAAGCACCAATTAGGCAGCTTTAAAATGACTGTGATACTCAGCTCCTTCTAGACATTTACTGGTGTGGTTACAAACATGGTGAAGTCAAGAGAATGGTCCAGGAAGACAAGACAAGAGGTGATTACTCTTCACAGGAAGGGCAATGGCTATAAGAAGATTGCAAAGATGTTAAACATACCAAGAGAGACCATAGGAAGCATCATTCGCAAATTCAAGGCAAAGGGCACTGTTGAAACGCTACCTGGTCGTGGCAGAAAGAAGATGCTGACTTCGACTGCTGTGCGCTACCTGAAGCGTAGAGTGGAGAAAAGTCCCGTGTGACTGCTGAGGAACTGAGAAAAGATTTGTCAGATGTGGGTACTGAAGTTTCAGCTCAGACAATACAGCGCACACTGCGTAATGAAGGCCTCCATGCCAGAACTCCCAGGCGCACCCCCTTGCTGTCTCAAAGAATAAGAAGAGTCGACTGCAGTATGCAAAAGTCATGTGGACAAACCACAGAAGTTTGGGATAGTGTTCTGTGGACTGATGAAACAAAATTAGAACTGTTTGGGCCCATGGATCAACGCTATGTTTGGAGGAGGAAGAACAAGAAAAGAACACCTTGCCTACTGTGAAGCATGGCGGGGGGTCAATCATGCTTTGGGCTGTTTTGCTTCTGCAGGTACAGGGAAGCTTCAGCGTGTGCAAGGTACCATGAATTCTCTTCAGTACCAGGAGATATTGGATGACAATGTGATGCAGTCCGTCACAAACCTGAGGCTTGGGAGACGTTGGACCTTTCAACAGGACAATGATCCCAAGCATACCTCCAAGTCCACTAGAGCATGGTTGCAGATTAAAGCTGGAACATTTTGGAGTGGCCATCACAGTCACCTGACTTAAATCCGATTGAGAACCTCTGGTGGGACTTAAAGAAAGCAGTTGCAGTGCGCAAGCCTAAGAATGTGACTGAACTGGAGGCTTTTGCCCATGACGAATGGGCGAAGATACCCGTAGATGGCTGCAAGACACTTGTGTCAAGCTATGCTTCACGTTTAAAAGCTGTTATAACTGTAAAAGGATGTTGTACTAAGTACTAAGATTGAATGTCACTGGGGGTTGAATAAAACTGATAATGATGTGAGCACAGAAAAGACATTTGTGGTTATTTCATTATAAATGTTATGTTATATTTTGTCTGACCTACACGTGCCTCTTTGATTTAATTGTAAGCAAGATGACTGAATGATCAAAATCAATGTCAAACTGGCCAAAACACTCAATTTCAGTGGGGGTTGAATCATTTTGAACACAACTGTATAAAATCCAATGAATGATAATAAAAAGGGCTGTTACAGAAAAAATAAGTAAAGTTAAAAAAATTGAGAAAAATGCTTAAAATATCCTAAAATATCAATAAATAAAGAGACTCTTTACTGCAGAATTTTATAATGAACGGTTTATTAGATATTGAATTAAAACGGGAAATATTTTTAACATTGAAGCCTATGGGATTCGCTTGAATAAACCTGCCAAATTAAACCACCGAACGGCAGGGCATTTTGGGAACCTTTCACTGCTGGTTTGTGTTCTCTGAATAGACGAAGCAGTGCTTCTTATGGGATTTCACTGCCCTCAAACAGGCACCGTATGTGCTGGCAATCGCCAGGATTTGGCGTATTGCCTGCTCCGAATATAGCTGAATGGCCAATAAAGGTAACCCGAATGCTGATTTTCAGAGTTCGGTTACCTTTCTCCAGCCATTCGGATCTCTTTGAATAACCCTGTAAGTGTGGGATTTGCATGTGGAATCTATTGCTGTGAAGCTCCATCATGCGTTCAATCATTGTAACGCTTCAAACACCGTGTCTGTGCAGGTTTATCCTGAGATTTAGTTCTAGGCCAGTTTCACCAATAAAGGATAAACCTGCACAGACAATCCATTAAGTACCATCGGGAAAATACATATTGTCACAGTGGGACTTGATTTTATTGTGACCGGCCCCTTACAAACCTCAGAATTAACATCCTCAGAGGAAATTTTAAAGACCCACGTGAACGGAAGACATTCGAATGAAAATTATCACATATTTTAACACCATAAAAGAAGGACTCCATGTGGACTCAGGCTTTTTAACCAATTATCATAACGTCACATAACATTCAAAATTCTGGCTTGTGGTTTCTTTTTATCCCCCCCCCCCAAGTTCTCTTATTGACTCTCTTATATTTCCTACATATTTATTTTCTGTTAATCTGTGTATTTGGTCTTGTGTTAATATCTTGCATTTTACTATTTTGTATTTCTGTAACCACTCCATGTTCTTGAATCCAGGACATACTTGAAAACGAGAGAAATCTCAATGTGTCCTTCCTGGTAAAATCCTTTATCTATATAATAAAAGAGTAAGGCTTTGGCTGTCCGTCGCCAAAGCCTTACTGCGCATGCGCGCGCAACCAGCGGCGGTTGGTTGCGCGCGCATGCAACCGCCGCGGCACGAGCCGGCTGCCGGCTCGCCGCGGCGGTTACACATGCACACAGCAGCCGGGTAGAGGCTGCGCTCGCAGCCTCTACCGGCTGCCGCGCGCATCCTACCCCCCGAGCGGCGGAGGGAAAGTTCCCTCGCTTCCGCTTTGAAGGACCCAAGCCCCGGTCACGTGACCGCGGCTTGGGTCCTTCAAAGACCGGAAGCGGGAAATCTTCACTTCCCTGGCGCCGCTCGACAGGTAAGTATGAGCGCTGGTGGGGGGTGGGGGGTCAATATCACGAGCTGGGGGGGTCCATATCCACGACTGGGGACCATATCCACGACCTGGGGGCAAATCCACGAGCTGGGCAAATCCACGAGCTGGGGCAAATCCACGAGCTGGGCAACTCCATGAGCTGGGCAACTCCATGAGCTGGGGGCAAATCCATGTGCTGGGCAAATCCATGAGCTGGGCAACTCCATGAGCTGGGGGCAAATCCATGTGCTGGGCAAATCCATGAGCTGGGGGCAAATCCATGAGCTGGGCAAATCCATGAGCTGGGGCAATCCATGTGCTGGGCAAATCCATGAGCTGGGGGGCAAATCCATGAGCTGGGGCAAATCCATGAGCTGGGGCAAATCCATGTGCTGGGCAAATCCATGAGCTGGGGCAAATCCATGTGCTGGGCAAATCCATGAGCTGGGCAACTCCATGAGCTGGGGCAAATCCATGAGCTGGGGGCAAATCCATGAGCTGGGGGCAAATCCATGAGCTGGGGGCAAATCCATGAGCTGGGGCAAATCCATGTGCTGGGCAAATCCATGAGCTGGGGCAAATCCATGAGCTGGGCAAATCCATGTGTGTGGGGCAAATATCCATGTGCTGGGCAGTATCCACATGCTGGGGCAATATCACGTGCTGGGGCAGTATCCACGAGCTGGGGCAGTATACCCACAATAGACTGCCCTCTGGGCAGGCTGGGGCAGTATCCACGTGCGGGCAGTATCCACGTGCGGGGGCAGTATCCACGTGCGGGGGCAGTATCCACGTGCTGGGGCAGTATCCACGTGCTGGGGCAGTATCCACGAGCTGGGGCAGTATATCCATGAGCAGGGGCAGTATATCCACAATAGACTGCCCTCTGGGCAGGCTTTACAACTAGTAAATAAATAAATGCATAATCACCAGATGGTCTTATCTCTGTTGCTTAATGGGCCTAAGCATTTGTTTGCTTTCCCTATTTGACCATACTATTTCAAACTCACTATTTACGACATCTAACCCCCACCCGTGTGCCCTAATGTTCAATTCTATGATTTTGCGCACTATAGCTTCCAGACCTGAAGAAGAGAAGAATCCTCTGCAAAGCTTGACTTTTAAATGTACCGTTAGTCCAATAAAAAAGGTATCACTACGCACTGCTATACTCTGCTGATATACACATACATACAGGGGTCAAATCCTAAAAAAAGAAGTGTGGGAGCTCACCAAGATTTCTGTCCCCCAACTTAGCAATTTATCTCGCACTTAAGACAAACACACAGAAATCTGATATATATATATATATATATATGTTTATTATTGCCGAAGCCATTTGCACATCACAGCAATTCAAATAACTGCATCACAGAGCTCCGGTGTTACATTCCTCATATGCAGCAAAGCCATTCCTAGGACAGCCCTGTTTCAGGTTTATTGGACCCTCTTCAGCAGCAGCAAGGCATGACCAGTCACAGTGGATGCTTGGACCCGGTGGGCAAATCCGTCCTTACAAGGGTTGTGGTGAAGGACAAAAAGTGAGATAAAAAGCCTCCACGTTAATTATGTTTATTATTGCAGAAGCCATTTGCACATCACAGCATTTATATATATATATATATGTCAGGTGCAGAAATATTGGGACATGGACACAATTGTAACATCTTTGGCTCTATACACCACCACAATGGAGTTGGAATGAAACAAACACAATGTGCTTTACCTGCAGACTGTCAGCTTTAATTTGAGGGTATGTACATCCAACTCAGGTGAACGGTGTAGGACTTACATAAATACAGAAAAAATGGCGTCGCGCCCATACTCACTTATTTTCGGAGGGGCAGCAACTGCCAGGAGTAACAGCCCAGTCAATGTAGAAAACATAACAAGGAAAAAGAGTGTCATCTGCGCTCGTTTCTATGTGTTCCATGTACAACAAAAATGAGGTTCCTCTTTCCATGTTTTTGTTTTTGATCCCAAATGGGAAGTGTTTGGTGCGTGTATAAATAAAAGCCACCATCTTTGCCTCTCCTTGGCTGAAAAGCAGCTGGAGGGGCTTGGAGCTGCTCAGTAGAGCGGCCTTTTGGTTACAATTGTTAGGTACCCACTCTAAAGAGGTGCCTTGAAGTGGCGAGTGGGCTTACGTTGCAATGGCCATTGAAACAAACAAAACCTCATTTTTGTTGTACATGGAACACATAGAAACGAGCGCAGATGATACTCTTTTTCGGTGTAGGACTTACAGCAGTTTGCAGATGTGCCCCCACTTGTTAAGGGACCAAAGGTAATGGGACAGAATAATAATCATAAATCAAACTTTCCCTTCTTAATACTTGGTTGCAAATCCTTTGCAGTCAATCCCAGTCTGAAGTCTGGAACGCATAGACATCACCAGACGCTGGGTTTCATCCCTGGTGATGCTCTGCCAGGCCTCTACTGCAACGGTCTTCAGTTCCTGCTTGTTCTTGGGGCATTTTCCCTTCAGTTTTGTCTTCAGCAAGTGAAATGCATGCTCAATGGGATTCAGGTCAGGTGATTGACTTGGCCATTGCATAACATTCCACTTCTGTCCCTTCAAAAACTCTTTGCTTGCTTTTGCAGTATGCTTTGGGTCATTGTCCATCTGCACTGTGAAGCGCCGCCCAATGAGTTCTGCAGCATTTGGCTGAATGTGAGCAGATAATATTGCCCCAAACACTTCAGAATTCATCCTGCTGCTTTTGTCAGCAGTCACATCATCAATAAATACAAGAGAACCAGTTCCATTGGCAGCCATACATGCCCACGCCATGACACTACCACCACCATGCTTCACTGATGAGGTGGTATGCTTAGGATCATGAGCAGTTCCTTTCCTTCTCCATACTCTTCTCTTCCCATCACTCTGGGACAAGTTGATCTTGGTCTCATCTGTCCATAGGATCTTGTTCCAGAACTGTGAAGGCTTTGTTAGGTGTTGTTTGGCAAACTCTAATCTGGCCTTCCTGTTTTTGAGGCTTACCAATGGTTTACATCTTGTGGTGAACCCTCTGTATTCACTCTGGTGAAGTCTTCTCTTGATTGTTGACTTTGACACACATACACCTACCTCCTGGAGAGTGTTCTTGATCTGGCCAACTGCTGTGAAAGGTGTTTGTTTTCTTCACCAGGGAAAGAATTCTTCGATCATCCACCACAGTTGTTTTCCGTGGTCTCCTGGGTCTTTTGGTGTTGCTGAGCTCACCGGTGCGTTCCTTCTTTATGAGAATGTTCCAAACAGTTGTTTTGGCCACACCTAATGTTCTTGCTATCTCTCTGATGGGTTTGTTTTGTTTCTTCAGCCTAATGATGGCTTGCTTCACTGATAGTGACAGCTCTTTGGATCTCATCTTGAGAGTTGACAGCAACAGATTCCAAATGCAAATAGCACACTTGAAATGAACTCTGGGCCTTTTATCTGCACATTGTAATTGGGGTAATGAGGGAATATCACACACCTGGCCATGGAACAGCTGAGAAGCCAATTGTCCCATTACCTTTGGTCCCTTAACAAGTGGGGGCACATCTGCAAACTGCTGTAAGTCCTACACCGTTCACCTGAGTTGGATGTACATACCCTCAAATTAAAGCTGACAGTCTGCAGTTAAAGCACATTGTGTTTGTTTCATTCCAACTCCATTGTGGTGGTGTATAGAGCCAAAGATGTTACAATTGTGTCCATGTCCCAATATTTCTGCACCTGACTGTGTATATAATGTGTATTGTCACGGGGGGGGGCGCAATAGCGCGGTCCTCTAGAGCACTTATGGAACACAACAGTCCTTTAAACATTGAAACCTTGCACCCTTTATTGCAGCAAGAGCAGAGAATAAAATATAACACATAAACAAAATCCAGGTTCACCTGAACTGACTGCGTCAATTGAAGGTCCCTCTCACTAGCAGGGATCCTACCCAAAAGTTACACCAACCTTTGGTATCTTGTGCTGCACCCACTGCAGACTCTGCTGCACCCTCTGCAGACGCACCCTCTGCAGACTCTCTCTCTGCTGCACCCTCTGCAGACGCTCTCTCTGCTGCACCCTCTCCAGACGCTCTCTCTGCTGCACCCTCTGCAGATGCTCTCTCTGCTGCACCCTCTGCAGATGCTCTCTCTGCTGCACCCTCTGCAGACGCTCTCTCTGCTGCACCCTCTCCAGACGCTCTCTCTGCTGCACCCTCTGCAGATGCTCTCTCTGCTGCACCCTCTGCAGATGCTCTCTCTGCTGCACCCTCTGCAGACGCTCTTTCTGCTGCACCCTCTCCAGACGCTCTCTCTGCTGCACCCTCTCCAGACGCTCTCTCTGCTGCACCCTCTGCAGACGCTCTCTCTGCTGCACCCTCTGCAGACGCTCTCTCTGCTGCACCCTCTGCAGACGCTCTCTCTGCTGCACCCTCTGCAGACGCTCTCTCTGCTGCACCCTCTGCAGACGCTCTCTCTGCTGCACCCTCTGCAGACGCTCTCTCTGCTGCACCCTCTGCAGACGCTCTCTCTGCTGCACCCTCTGCAGACTCTCTGCTGCACCCTCTGCAGACTCTCTGCTGCACCCTCTCTCTCTGCTGCACCCTCTGCAGACTCTCTCTCTCTGCTGCACCCTCTGCAGACTCTCTCTCTCTGCTGCACCCTCTGCAGACTCTCTCTCTCTGCTGCACCCTCTGCAGACTCTCTCTCTCTGCTGCACCCTCTGCAGACTCTCTCTCTGCTGCACCCTCTGCAGACTCTCTCTCTGCTGCACCCTCTGCAGACTCTCTCTCTGCTGCACCCTCTGCAGACTCTCTCTCTGCTGCACCCTCTGCAGACTCTTTCTCTGCTGCATCTCACCCCGCCCTCTCAAGGAGGAGCTATTTATCCCCTTAATTGCAGGGACACCTGCAGCAAGAAACAAAACACATTCTCTCCTGGGGGTTAATGCCTAAACCTTTAAACAAAATAGAAGGCGAATATACAGACCCATCAATGCACAATGTCACAGAATGTATAAAGAGAGATTTTACCAAACATATAGAACTCGTATATTTATTGTGCCTTAACAAGGAAAGATATGATTATACACCCAGACACGGAGGCTTCATATTCTGCTTTACTCTTCTTTACTCTTCCAACAGCAGCAAAGAAAATATTCAATAAAGCTTTGAAAATTTGAACAAAGGAAAAAAAGTTTCACATATACAACTGCATAATATCACAACCAATCACTGTAGGGCAGTCCAACTTGGGCCAATCAGTGTCCGGCATCGGGTATATAACCTCCAAACTGCGTCACATTCATCCTCTTTTCTTTGCTGCTTTTGACAGCTAAGTATATTTATTACATGCTTAGTGTGATTTGTGCTTATTGTACTTATATTCCTATATATATTTCCTTTATTTGGTGATATTTTATTGTTTGGTGCAATTTTTCGGCAGGTTCTCTCCCTCTATAGCGTGGTCTTCGCAGGTGAGCGGCGGTACGCTTTATTCCCGGTTTCGGGGATTGCGGCGTGCTGCCGGTCTCTCGCGGGGGCAGAGGTTTGCTTTTATCTCCCTTCGTATCTGTTTTTTTCCGTGAGGCGCCGTCTGGTATAATTTGTTAGGTGGAGCAACCGCCATTTGTATAGGCAGGCTCGGCTTTCGCGCCATTTGCATTGTAAAGGGCTGGGAGCTCTGCACGCCCACGCCTCAGAGCTGCCGAGCTTCGCGCTGAAGGCATAAACGGCAAGTTTTTCTGTTTTCTCATGTCGGATCCCAAAACGCCATTGGTGACTATGGGTTCTGCCCAAAAATCCTCTGTTTCGGCGGAGGTAATTTCGGCTATTGCCTTAAGTGTTAGCGGCTCAGAATGCTGAAAAGGCTATGGGGGGAAAACCCAAATGCAATTGTGCCTTCAACATCAAACGAATATGTGTCGGCCCAAGAGGGTGGGGTACCCTATATCCCAACTAAGGGAGTTGACTGTCTCCCCAAAAAAACAGCTATAGAAACGACTCCTGTTAAGGAGCTGGATTTACAGAAATTACCACACAGAAGTGACAAGTCCCGTAAACGGAGGCCTAACCACAAGGCCAAAAAACGCGGCTGGAAAAGGGCCAAGCACACTGAGTCTACAAGCTCTGACGAGATTAGTTCAGAAGCTGCAGAGGATGACGAGTCGGACACCAGCGACACAGACTGGGCCCCGAATGACTCAGAAGGGGTTTCAGTCTCAATTTCTTCTTCTTTTTCAAGAAGGCAAGGGGACAGTGCGGCTCCATTAGATGCCTTAGGACCTGCTATGTTTGTATGTTTGTTCCTGAGATGCTGAAGCATCCCCGCTCGTCTGAATGGGCCCCATTGGAACATGTGGCTAGCTATATTGAGGCTCGGATTCGAAAGCCCATGGACAGTAATGAAGTGGAAATAGGCTGGAAGATGGCCGCCATTATAAGCCAGGCGGCTATCTTGTTCAGAATATTGGTTCATTTGAAAATAACTAGGCAAGTCTTTAGCTGAAACTAGAATGACATATACGTAGAAATTTAGGAATGTGTTAGATTAGCAGAAAAAGTAATTAGAATTTGAGAAAGGTCTAGGCTGTTCCTGGCACGGAAGGACAGAAAGAGGAGTAGACACGCCAAGGTCGTTGAGGCCTGCAGAGAGACAAAGAGCGTAGAAACCAGACCATGTCTTATCTGGAACAAATAAACATGGCCACAAGGGAGGTGGGCACGGCCCGGATTGAGTGCGGCAGCAAATCACGAACTGTCAGACTAACATGAAGCTTGCCAATTTAATGGAATGTCTTTGTATTAAGTTAACAGAGGTATTAACCCACGTGGGGTGGGAGAGTGTCATCGGGAGGTGGGCTAATTGGGATGTACCTAATTATGTATTGGAGGTATAAGATTTCATGCCACTGTGTAATCGAGGCTCATTCTTTGCGATTGAATCCTGTTTGAGCATCTGTTGTGATATCACAATAAAGTTTGCCTTTCCTGAAGAGACTCGTGTTCCGACAATCCTTGCTCGTGTCCGGTCCGGCCTCGTCCCGAGTGAACGTAGCAGATTCCGGTTACAGTAAGACGCGGAATAAAATGAGGGCTGAATGCCCAAGACCGGTTTTATCCAACGAAGTGGCCTCAGCACCTGTAGTAAATGAGGATATTGTTGAATTCCTCAGCAAAACTGGTTGGTCCCCTAAAAGAGGTTTGGACGCAACCCTGAGAGTATGCCAGGATAAACTTTTGGACATCTTGGGTCCATTGACAAAATTGTTCAACGCCATTGAACACTCCCTTTTGGGAAATGTTAAGCCTGATATTTTTGAGTACCGCGGCTGGGTACAGAGGATGGTGTGTATGTTAGGTAATGCAAATACAGCCATTCAACGGAGAGCAGACGCTCTATTCTACTCGAGGTAGAACCAAAATTGGTCTCTATGGCCAATAAGGAGCCTGGCCCGCAGGAGAGTGGTGGCCTGTTCGCTGAAGATTTTATTAAACAGATGGGTTCCCGCGCAAATTCATTACATTAATATCAAAAAAGTTCAGCCCACTATGAGGAAAACTTTCCAAATAAGGTTTTTGACAAGGCTGGGAGAAGTAGAGGCCGTTTTCCTGGCCGATGTTCTCAATTCCACTCCAGAGGCTTTGCCCATTGTCAAACAGGACGCTCTGAGTCGGCTGGACAGTCAACCTTTTTTCCTCAGAGGTCCAGATCAGGTCGAGGAAGACCTTACCGCGGTTACCGCAGAGCAGCATATTCTGGTGAGTATGCCACACAACCTACCTTTTTTCCATGCTCCAATATGGGGCAGGGTCCATCTTTTTTTCCGTTATTGGTGTCCGATCACGTCCGACCCTTGGGTATTAGACGCATTATGGGTTACGAGATAAAATTTGACACGTTACCGGTCCAAAGAGAGTTACCTCAGCCTCTGTTTATAACATCAGATCACCATCGTTTGGTAAATCAGGAGGTTCTGGATCTTATTCAGAAGGATGCTATCGAAAGAGTAATTTATTTGCGTCCAGGTTATGTGAGCAATGTATTCCTTGTTCAAAAGCAAAGCAGCGAGTATCGTCCTGTGATAAAATTGAACATGCATGTTCGCTATCATCATTTCAAGATGAAGGGTATTCCATCTCTGAAAGACAATTTATGCCCAGGGGACTGGATGGTCAAGATAGACCTCAAAGACGCTTACTTGACAATTCCAATTGCTATTCACAGCAGAAATTACCTTCAATTTCTCTGGGAAAATCAACTGTGGAGATTCAAATCTCCAGTTCGGTCTCTCGTCCGCTCCTCGTTGCTTCACCAAGATCATGAAGCCGGTGGTTGCGTTTCTCAGAACCAAAGGAGTTCGTTTGGTCATATATCTAGACGATATACTTCTAATGGCTCAGGATATTTCCGTAATAATCCTTCACCGGGATTGGACCATCAATCTTCTGACGAACCTGGGTTTCATGATCAATTGGGAGAAGTCCACTCTAGATCCAGCCAGGACCATGGAATTTCTGGGATTTATGGTGGACTTAGTGCAAATGTCTCTCAGTCTTCCAGTCCAGAAAGTCAATCAGATTCAGAAGGAAGTACGAAGGTTGTCCACGCGGCCAACATTTCCTTTGAGAGCCCTTGCTCGTCTGTTGGGATTGCTGTCAGCGTTGATTCAGGCCATTTTCCCAGGACCTCTGTTCTATCGGGCCCTTCAACGGCTCAAGGCAGCCTATCTTCGTCAGGGGTTATTGTATTCCAACATGGTTTCTCTAGACAACGACTCTCGGGAGGAGTTGCGATGGTGGCGAGACCACCTCGTAACGTGGAACGGTCGTTCATTTAATCCTCCTCAACCAGAAGTCGTTATAGAGTCTGCCGCCAGCAACTATGGCTGGGGTGCGCGTTTAGGTCCTACATCCACAGGAGGCAGATGGGCTTCTGTAGAGGCTTCTTCTCACATAAATGTCCTCGAACTCCTAGCTGGTTTCTTCGCTATTCAGAGTTTTCTAAAAGACGAGCCTTTCAATTCAGTACTGCTTCACATGGACAACTTTGCCGCAGTGAGACATATCAATCATCTTGGTGGCCCCAGATCGAAGCAACTGTCGGAAGTCTCCAAACTGTTTTGGGGATTTTGCCTATCCCACAATGTTACAGTGACGGCTCAGTTCATCCCGGGGCTATGCAACATTGTAGCGGATTAGAATTCAAGGTATCTGATGGATTCCAGCGATTGGCGGTTAGACAAGACAATATTCAGATTTTTGTCTTCGATGTGGGGTCCTTTCAAATTGGATCTTTTCGCTTCTCGTTTGTACGTGCAGATTCCAGGTTATTTCAGTTGGAAACCAGATCCAGACGCACTGGGAACAGACGCGTTTTGCCAAACATGGCCACAGGGAATTCTGTATGCGTTTCCCCCATTTCTCCTGATCTCCAGGGTCATTTGATTGATGCGTTCCAATCAGGCGACTCTGGTTCTGATCACCCCATGGTGGACAACTCAACCTTGGTTTCCCCAGTTATTAGAGTTAGCGATAGACGTTCCTCGGATTCTCCGGTCGAGTCCCCCTCCCCTGGAGGATCCGGAGAACACTATACAGAACATTCTGTCAGTACCATCGTTCCGTCTCGTCGCTTGGAAGGTGTCAGGCAATCTTACCCTGTCGGTCAACGTTCGGAGGTTACTTCCGAATTACTCTCCAGCGCTTGGGCACCAGGTACTAGAAAGCGATAACTTTATTACTGGTACTGCTGGGTTTCTTGGTGTTTGGGCAAACACGTTGATTCCTTTTCAGCAGCTATAGAGGACATTCTCCAGTTCCTGACCTCTTTGAGGAAGGCAAGGCTTACTGTTCGATTTTAATAATTTTAGGTCAGCCATTTCTGCTTATCCCCCTAGCATTGAGGGACTCCCTGTAGGTCAACATAGATTAGTCTGTAGATCGTTAAAAGGTATTCGGTTGAAACGTCCTCCTCGGTCCCGTTATCGTTCACATGGGATGTTAATTTATTTTTGGATTTTTTGGATCAGTGGCTTCCAATACGGAATTATTGATTAAGCAGCTGTCCGCTAAATTAACTATGCTTTTATGTCTAATTTCCTGTAAGAGGGTCTCTGACGTCCGTGCTTTGGATTTGTCGGGACGCTCTTTCACTCCGTTGTTTTGTTTTCCATATCTAGACGCACTAAAACTGCCATTTCCCAGGTATTTTATCCGGCTTTTCTGCAAAAACAAAATTTATGCCCAGTACTTTGTTTGCAGGAATACGAGCTGGTTACGGCCCGTAACGTCTTCCTTCTTTTGATCGTTTGTTTCTGACCATGACGAAACCGTATCATCCAGTTTCAGCTACTACCTTAGCTAGGGGGGTTAAATGGCTCATGACAGAGGCAGGAGTAGACACCTCTATTTTCGGGGCCCATTCCTCTCGGAGTGCGGCGGCCTCTACGGCTGCATTTCGGGGTTGCAGGTTAGAAGATATCCTTAAAACTGCTAATTGGTCTAACGAGTCAACCTTTAAGGAATTTTATTTTAAGCCTATTGTTCATTTTGCGCATTCTGTTATTAATTCACACCTGATGGTTGCACATGAAGTTTTGTCTATTCAGATATAGATTCTTGTTTGTTTCTGTTTTAGGTTCGCAATAGCGACGTTCTGTTCTTCTACGGTTTCGTTTGGATTCCGGTGTTGCTGTTCTAAGTTAAAGTCTCGCATCCAAGAAAAGAGGATGAATGTGACGCAGTTTGGAGGTTATATACCCGAGGCCAGACGTTGATTGGCCCAAGTTGGACTGCCCTACAGTGATTGGTTGTGTTATTGTGCAGTTGTATATGTGAAACTTTTTTTCCTTTGTTCAAATTTTCAAAGCTTTATTGAATATTTTCTTTGCTGCTGTTGGAAGAGTAAAGAAGAGTAAAGCATAATATTCGCCTCCGTGTCTTTATTTATAATCTTGAATCCCCGTCAAAATGTATAGGGGAATCTAGGGATTGAACACTTGAATACAAGTTTTATAGTGTGTGGGTCCAAAAGGGAACTCCCTTCTTTCTGCAAAAATAGTGGAGAAACTGCAGTCCCACGCTTTCTCTCTCCTGGACGTGCTATGTTCAGGGGCCCAGTGGCTCCAGGGGGCCCTGGCCAAACCCTGTGTGATTTGTCTAAGTGCCACAGACGTAATGGTACACCTAGGATTGACCCACAAAGATATCAACAAATTTCCCAGCCGGCCGTGACATCGAAGGCCAGAAGAGCACTCCTGGGAGCAATTAGCGTGGTCTGCACCAGGTGGAGGTGCAGAGTGAACGCTCCCTCCCCAGGGAACACTTTTTTTTCCTCTTGAGGGGAAGAGACGCCAAAATAATTATTAATCAGTTTACTGATATAAGGGACCTCAAGAATTCTGATGGCAGCCCTGCATATTACACATATACACACAAAAAAGCATACCCAACCACATGCCAGGGCAGCAGGAGCACAACACTGTGCTTGAAGGAGCCCAGGCCTTGCAGGGGTTAAATTGAAAATGGCTTCTCTCCAGCAGCCTGTATGCTTGGTCCAGACACAATAGACACCCTTTCCCCTCGATATCATCTCTGTGGAAAGACACCTTGCTATCTCTGAAATTCATCTCCTGCCCCCTGGAGTGACGGCCTGCTCACTGGAGTGACGGCCTGCTCTCTGGAGTGACTGCTCACTGGAGATGCAGCGGATATGCAAAGATAGTCATATTCCAAAGGTAACTGTGTTCCTGCTGCTGAAGTGCAGGCACAAAGTTCCTATGAGTTCCCTCTGCACTCACTCCCTGGGGAGAATGTGAGTATGAGGGTGCGAGAGGGGACAATGGGAGGGAGAGGCCGCGGGACAATGGGAGGGAGAGGCCGTGAGAGAGAGGAAAATGGGAGGGAGAGGGCGCGGGAGAATGGGAGGATGAAGGTGCGAGAGGGGAGAATGGGAGGGAGAGGCCGCGAGAGAGAGGAGAATGGGAGGGAGAGGGTGCGGGAGAATGGGAGGATGAAGGTGCGAGAGGGGAGAATGGGAGGATGAAGGTGCGAGAGGGGAGAATGGGAGGGAGAAGAGAGGGGAGAATGGGAGGGAGAAGAGATGGGAGAGGGCGCGAGAGGGGAGAATGGGAGGGAGAGGTCGCGAGAGGGGAGAATGGGAGGGAGAAGAGAGGGGAGAATGGGAGGGAGAAGAGATGGGAGAGGGCGCGAGAGGGGAGAATGGGAGGGAGAGGGCGCGAGAGGGGAGAATGGGAGGGAGAGGGCGCGGGAGAATGGGAGGATGAGGTGCGAGAGAGAATGGGAGGAGAGGCGCGGGAGAAGAGAGAATGGGAGGGAAGGGAGAATGGGAGGGAGAGAGCGCGGAGAAGAGGGAATGGGAGGGAGAAGAGAGGGGAGAATAGGAGGGCGCGAGAGAGGGGAGAATGGGAGGGAGAAGAGAGGGGAGAATGGGAGGGAGAAGAGAGGGGAGAATGGGAGGGAGAGGGCGCGGGAGAATGGGAGGATGAAGGTGGGAGAATGGGAGGGAGAAGAGGGGGGAGAATGGAGGGAGAAGAGGGGGAGATGGGAGGAGAAGAGAGGGGAAAGAAGGGGAGAATGGAGGGAGAGGGCACGGGAGAATGGGAGGATGAAGGTGGGAGAATGGGGGGGAGAATGGGGGGGAGAAGAGAGGGGAGAATGGGAGGGAGAGGCCGCAAAAGAGAGGAGAATGGGAGGGAGAGGGCGCGGGCGAATGGGAGGATGAGGTGGCGAAGGGGAGAATGGGAGGATGAAGGTGCGAGAGGGGAGAATGGGAGGGAGAAGAGAGGGGAGAATGGGAGGGAGAAGAGAGGGGAGAATGGGAGGGAGAGGGCGCGAGAGAGGGGAGAAATGGGAGGGAGAGGCCGCGAGAGAGGGAGAATGGGAGGATGAGGGTGCGAGCGAGGGGAGAATGGGAGGATGAGGGTGCGAGAGGGGGAAATTGGGGAGGAGGAAGAGAGAGGGGAATGGGAGGGAGAGGGGGAACGGAGAGGGGAGAATGGGGGGAGAGGGCCGAGAGAGGGGAGAATGGGAGGGAGAGGGCGCGAGAGAGGGGAGAATGGGAGGGAGAGGGCGCGAGACAGGGGAGAATGGGAGGGAGAGGCCGCGAGAGAGGGGAGAATGGGAGGATGAGGGTGCGAGCGAGGGGAGAATGGGAGGGAGCGGGTGCGAGAGAGGGGAGAATGGGAGGGAGAGGGTGCGAGAGAGGGGAGAATGGGAGGGAGAGGGTGCGAGAGAGGGGAGAATGGGAGGGAGAGGCCGCGGGAGAATGGGAGGGAGAGGGCATGCGAGAGGGGAGAATGGGAGGGGGAGGGAGAAGAGAGGGGAGAATGTGAGGGAGAAGAGAGGGGAGAATGGGAGGGAGATTGCGCGAGATGCGGGTGCATCATCTCTCTTTGGCATCTCTCTTCATGTACCAAGAGAATCCCTTTTTTTTTCCCTCTACCTTTGAACTCTTTTATCCCATACTGTTAGTTTTTGTGGATTTTTTTTACACCCTTTAATGACTATCAGTGTTTTTCACGCAGATTGTGTGATGCGTTTATCATCGTTTATTTCAATATAAAGTTTGATTCTAATGACAATGTTTCTTTCAGATAAAGTCAGAGCTCCTGTTGTTGGAGAATTTTTACGGATATGTCTTCATTACACTGTAAAAGGAAATCCCGTGGGATTGAGGTAAATAGGAGCAGGACGTTCTCAAATGAACATGAATCATGGAATGGACGGAGAAAATCTTCACAAATTATTGCCAGGAACTCAACTTCTTGGAACGAACGAAGCCTTGTTGACATCTGTAGACTCTCTGTGTGTGCAGATAGAACATCCATCCACTTCTATCATGGAGGATCTGACCCCATGTGAAGGAGAAAACCTCATGGACAAATATCCATCCACGCGTCATCCACACGAAGACCATCAATCTCTTGATATGAAGGATCCACCCCCAGAACATACAGAAAGTCCATCTGTTCATATCCGAGAAGAACCAGCCTCATGTCAAGGAGTAAACCTGATGGACATGTATCCACCCACAGAACATTCAGAAACAGAAAGTACAATTATTCATATCAAAGACGAACAGACCTCCTATGAAGGAGGAAACCTCATGGACATGTATCCACCCACACAACCTGAACACGTACAACATCAGCCTACTCCTATCAAGGAGGAGCTGACCTCATGTGAAGAAAGAAACCTAACAGATGTTCATCCTTCAAACCCTGACCAGCCTTCTACTTGTATCAAAGAGGAACCATACGCGTATCAAGGAGGAAATCTAAAAGATGTTCATCCAAGCTCAGACTATACACAAACTATCTACTTACTCGGAGAGGAGGGGGCCGCTGACGATGGTCTTCCACCTTTTTCCACCTACGTGTCAGAGAGATACTTTGTGTTCTCGAACATGAAGCATTTTCCCAGAATAGAATCGGAGATTGTGAAATATCAGGAAAATGTCCCAGAAGAGACTTTATATTCATGTCCTGAATGTAGGAAACCTTTCCGTGTGAAAGCCCAACTCGAGTCACATCTTCTGCTTCACCTGAGGCGGCACACTGACAACACCACCTATAACTGCCCAGCGTGCGGCAAGAGGTTTAGCTGCAAATATGTTTTTGCAAACCACCAAAGGAGTCATGGCTCCACAGGATATTTTCCTTGTGAGAAGTGTGGGAAGATTTTTTTCATGCTCCTCTGCACTTCTGCGGCATGAAATAACCCACACGGGAGAGAAGCCCTTTTCCTGTCCAGCATGTGGGAAAGGTTATATCAATAAATACAGTATTGAAAAGCATCTTCGCAAACACATGGAAGAGATGCCCGAGTCCACCTCCTAAACACAGGAGCTCTTCTGCCATCGCTTTCCTATGAGCAACAGGATTGGAATGGTGGCTACCTCCAAGTGCATTGTGGGAGAGCATTTCAGTAAATACTGCTTGGTCTCGATTTAGTGCTAGTAATAAATGGTGGTCGCTGTAAGGGGAACATGACGGGTCAGGCCAGGACATCACGAATAAACCCAACCCATTGTCTTGTCTGTCTCTACTTAAAAGAAGATCAAAGCTATAAAAAGTGAATTAAATTTAATATATGGCAGATCTCGGCTTGGGCCGCAATGACACCAAGACTGCTCGGGTGCTTATTTGTTACGTCCTCAGCCCCCGCTGTGCCCCCTGGGGGGGTCTGGGCAAGAAGGGGGTCGCTGGCTGGTCGGGTGCCAGCACTTACTGCTGGCAGATTGGCATCTGAGGGGGCGGGGTCAGGTGTGGTTACCAGGAGCCACAGGCTTTAAAACAGGGCTCTAGGAGTGGTCTCATTGCCCTGTTGTGGAGTTATTTCACGCACCGCTAATTCCTAATATATATTTGACTTTACCGTTAACGACCCTGCTTTGTATGCGATCCCTTCTCCTGTTATTGACCCGGCTTGGCTTTAGACTACTCTCTCTCTATTGTGTTTTTTTTATGTTGTATGATTTGTTTTAGTGATTTAACCCCCTGCTGGTTTCTGGGTTAATCACTCACAGTTTTGGGTTTTAACCCCTCACGTTTAGGGATATTGTTTGCAACCCTTCGGGGTCCCTTTATCCAGGTTCCTACTTAGGTTCATGGTTTTGCTAAGACCACGATTACATAACATTGTTTATTTCTGATTTTATGTGATTTCTGTATCTGACTGCCCTGCACCTTGAATACTTCACGGACTGTCATTCCACGTCTGCTGTTTCTGAGCGTGTCCTAGGTAACCTATTGGTCTTGAAACCTTCAGAGCCTAGAGGCAATTCAGTTAACCCTTGTGTCTCCTTGTTACAGTCTGTAAGTTTATAAACCTTTTGTATTATTCAAGCAGATACTTCTGCCCTCAAGGATCCCAACTTCGCTACTCCTGGGTAAGCGATACAGCTACTGTTACATTATTGTCCTGACTTCACCAGAGTAAATATAGAGGGTTCACCACAAGATGTAAACCATTGGTGAGCCTCAAAAACAGGAAGGCCAGATTAGAGTTTGCCAAACAGCACCTAACAAAGCCTTCACAGTTCTGGAACAAGATCCTATGGACAGATGAGACCAAGATCAACTTGTACCAGAGTGATGGGAAGAGAAGAGTATGGAGAAGGAAAGGAACTGCTCATGATCCTAAGCATACCACCTCATCAGTGAAGCATGGTGGTGGTAGTGTGATGGCGTGGGCATGTATGGCGGCCAATGGAACTGGTTCTCTTGTATTTATTGATAATGTGACGGCTGACAAAAGCAGCAGGATGAATTCTGAAGTGTTTGGGGCAATATTATCTGCTCACATTCAGCCAAATGCTGCAGAACTCATTGGACGGCGCTTCACAGTGCAGATGGACAATGACCATAGGCGTGCGCACGGGGTGTGCCAGGTGTGCCTAGGCACACCCTAATCCCACCCGTGGCACACTCTGGGTCCCGGCTGGCCGCATCCCACGGATAGCCGCCGGGACCCTTTGCCTCTGCAAGGCTGGCAAGCCTATACTTCCCTGGTGGTCCGGTGGCTGTGGGCTCTGCAATGCGATCTGTGCTTCGTACACAAAACGCAGAGCACTGGCCTCGAGCGCGGCGATACTTGTCAAGCGGTCTGCTGTTGGAGAGATATAGCAGCCCACAGGGTCAAACTTCTGGACTAATTTACTGTCTGGATGCCGCCTGCTGGCATCACCTGCATGCTGGGAGATGTAGTTTTAGTCTGGCTTTCTGAATATTGCAGGAAACCAGCCTCAAACTACATCTACCAGCTTGCAATGCTCCGTTGATGCCAGCAGGCGGCGCCCAGACAGTTAGTTAACCCGGAAGTTCGACCTAGACTTTCAGAGGAGCCTGGAGGGAACAGCTCAGGTGAAGGGGGAGAAGCATGTGATGGCAGCATGGACCCCAGAGCGAGGCAGCATGCAGAGACAGAGCCTGCAGGTAAGTATAGGGGATCTGTGTCTGTTTATCTACCTCTCTCTGTATATTCATCTCTCGCTCTCCATCCATTCCTCTCACCCCCACCTCCACCTCTCTCTCCCCAATCTCCATCCTGTGCTACATTACCATCTCCCCAACACCAGTCTGCCACAACACTGTGCCATATAACCAGTGTACTGTAATACCAGTCTGCCCCAACACCAGTCTGCCCCACACCAGTGTGCCATATAACCAGTGTACTGTAATACCAGTCTGCCCCAACACACAGTCTGCCACACCAGTGTGCCATATAACCAGTGTACTGTAATACCAGTCTGCCCCAACACCAGTCTGCCACACCAGTGTGCCATATAACAGTGTACTGTAATACCAGTCTGCCCAACAACAGTCCAGTACTGCCACACCAGTGGTGTGCCATATAACCAGTGTACTGTAATACCAGTCTGCCCCAACACAGTCTGCCACACCAGTGTGCCATATAACCAGTGTACTGTAATACCAGTCTGCCCCAACACCAGTCTGCCACACCAGTGTGCCATATAACCAGTGTACTGTAATACCAGTCTGCCCCAACACCAGTCTGCCACACCAGTGTGCCATATAACCAGTGTACTGTAATACCAGTGTGCCCCAACACCAGTCTGCCACACCAGTGTGCCATATAACCAGTGTACTGTAATACCAGTCTGCCCCAACACCAGTCTGCCACACCAGTGTGCCATATAACCAGTGTACTGTAATACCAGTCTGCCCCAACACCAGTCTGCCACACCAGTGTGCCATATAACCAGTGTACTGTAATACCAGTCTGCCCCAACACCAGTCTGCCACAACACTGTGCCATATAACCAGTGTACTGTAATACCAGTCTGCCCCAACACCAGTCTGCCACACCAGTGTGCCATATAACCAGTCTGCCGTAATACCAGTCTGCCCAACACCAGTCTGCCACACCAGTGTGCCATATAACCATCTGCCATATTACCAGTGTACTATAATACCAGTCTGATATGCATACCAGTGTGCCGTAATATCAGTCTGAGTCTCATATGTAATACCAGCCTGCCATACATTTCACTGCCAATTTTCCATGGCACTTTGCCACACATACAGTAAAAAAATTGCTGCACAACACGAGCGTCCTCGGGTTATGCTTGAAGAAAAGGCTGGCAACCCTACCCCCACGAGACCATGAGGAGCTGGGGCTGCACTGACTCCAGGGTCTGGCACCTGCGCTTGGAATCACTGAAGAGCGACGAAATGCAGGGAAACCAAAAGCACAGAACTTGCACAGATTATAAAATATAAAATATAGTTTCATTTCATTAAATGCCTCAAAATACAAATAAATCCTTAGCTCCGCCCATAGAGATTTTATTCCGGTCATGTGTGTTTGCATAATTGAAGTGGGCCACTCTCATGGATAAAGTCCAGGGCCAATTTTTTGTCCCAGTCCAGCCCTGATCAGAGATCGCCGGCGCACGAGTCCAGTGTGGGACTTGCTATGCGTTCTGTGCATGAAGCACAGATTGCATTGCAGAGCCCACAGCCACCGGACCACCAGGGAAGTACAGGCTGGACTTGAGATGAAGCGGTTCAATTACACAGGACCAGACCGGACCATCCGCTCCTCTGCCAATAGACATGTTCAACCCCCTCCCTGCAAAAGAGGTAAGCAGGAGAGAAGGCAACTTTTATACATTTTTAAGTATTAAAATTTTATTTTATGGCAGTGGATTCTGTGATACACTTATACGTACCGCACATTACAGAGTTTCATGGCAGTGGATACTGTGATACGCACCGCATATAGAAACATAGAAAAATGTGGTCAGATAAGAACCTTTCGGCCCATCTAGTCGCCCAATTACATGGATACTTTACCTGGATTTATCTTTTGTTTAGGATAGCCTTATGCCTATCCCATGCTTGCTTAAATTCAATTACAATGCAGAGAGTTTAATGGCAGTGGATTCTGTGATACGTTCATACACACTGCATTACTGTGAGTTTTATTGCTGTGGAGCTCTGTGATACAGTAATGTGCAGTGTGTAGGAGCGTAAGTTTTATTGCTACATACCCCCGGGGTGTAGTGGATGTATGTGAATGTATGGCTGTGTGTGTAAATGAATGTATTTGTCTCCATTCTTTACACTCCACAATGTTAAGTTAGGTGTCATTGGAGAGGTCAGAGCCCGGCCTTTCTGATGAGACCAAACACGATCATATGTAAAAAATACTATTTTCCTCATTGCCCACTTTTAACATCTAAAGCAATGTTATTTCTCACCCTGGGATTAAACATACAGGTTATTCAGAGAAAGGTGAAACTCAGAATGAGTGGATAAGTGAAAATTGTAGGTCAAAATAGTCAAACCAGAAAAAGTCTCCCATTTATCTCACTTTCCAAAACGGCTATTTGGTCTAGATTGTGGTCTTCTCCTGGCTTTCACCTCTCTCAGGGTTATTCAGAGAAAGGTGAAAATCAATAGCCGATTTGGAAAGTGATAAATGGGAGAATATTTCTGGTTTGGCTATTTTGACCTAGAATTTTCACTTCTCCAGTCACTCTCCTGAGTTTCACCTCTCTCTGTGTTTTATGACTATCAGGGTTATTCAATCAGCCACAATGCTCAGCCACTAATTGGGTTAGTTGAGACTCATGGGAAATGTAGTTCAAAAACAGCTGGATGGCCAGGGTTGCTGCACCTCTGAATTATACACATAGTAATGATATATTTAGGCTGAATGTGTGAGAGTGTATGTATGCATAAGGATATATATAAATATATATATATATATATATACTTTCATGTGTTTGAGCTTTTGGGTGCACACCCTAATGCAATAGGCTGCGCACGCCTATGACAATGACCCAAAGCATACTGCAAAAGCAAGCAAAGAGTTTTTGAAGGGACAGAAGTGGAATGTTATGCAATGGCCAAGTCAATCACCTGACCTGAATCCCATTGAGCATGCATTTCACTTGCTGAAGACAAAACTGAAGGGAAAATGCCCCAAGAACAAGCAGGAACTGAAGACAGTTGCAGTAGAGGCCTGGCAGAGCATCACCAGGGATGAAACCCAGCGTCTGGTGATGTCTATGCGTTCCAGACTTCAGGCTGTGATTGACTGCAAAGGATTTGTAACCAAGTATTAAGAAGGGAAAGTTTGATTTATGATTATTATTCTGTCCCATTACCTTTGGTCCCTTAACCCTTTCGCTGCTGAGGCTTTTCCCGCCTCTGTGCTGAGGTCATTTTTTACCGGTTTTGCTCATCATGTTTAAACGTGTTTTGAAGCTTATTTTAGTATATTACCCAGACATATTATATATCGTTCTTTCCGTCAGACTCGGCAGATTCATAATATGTCATTATTATATGTATACGTCATGACCTGTCTGTATATTATAACAAAAAATGCAATAAAATATGTATTTTCAATAATTTACAACGTGTAAAGTGTTTTTTTTCACATTTTAACATGCGAGCAATTGCGGTTATATTTTGTATGGGGTGCGCTTGTTAAAAAAATTAGAGATGGGGTCTCGTTACATTTTTTTTGGGGGAAAATTACGCGATTTTTAACAAACGCACCGCATACAAAAATCGTTAGTGCAGCATCATTGTTCACATTATAATTGAAATGGGAACAATATTGCTACACTAACCAACCAAAAAAAAGAAAAAAAAATGTTTATTTTTTTTTTTTTTATAATTTTTTTTAAATATATTTTTATTTTTAATTTTAATTTTTTTAAAAACTTTTTTCACATTCGTGTTTGGTATCGTTGGAACGGCCATGCTCTGGCCGATCCAACCATACCAAACATTAACCCTAGCTGCCACGGATCGGGAGATAGGGAGTTCCAATGAACTCCCTATCTCCACCGTTGGTGGCAGTTAGGGGTTAACTCTAGGACTGGCGTCATCGTGCTACGCACGATGACGCCAGTCCTCAGGGGGAGTTCCCGGAAGCTTGGCCGACATCCAAGATGTCGGCCAGCTCCGGGAAAGGATCGCGAACCGGCGCTTTTCAGCGCCGATTCGCGATCCAGCTCCCCAGGGGTTAATGCCAGGCACCATTTGGAAGGGCAGGCTGTGCCCTTCCAAATGGTGCCTGGGTTAACCCCCGCAACGCCACCGATCGGGAGGGAGAGAGGTCCGAAGGACCTCCCCCCCCCTCCCTTTCAGGCGCCTCCTCCGCACATGCGGGGGGGGGCGCCTGAATTAGGTGTCATCGCGCTGCCGCGATGACACCTAATTTCAGCGGCTGCAGTTCCGGATGCCGGGCTGATATCGAGGATGTCAGCCCGCACCGGGGGGGCCAGCGATCGGCCGGAACCCGGCCGAACGCTGACCCCAATGGGAGGACGCGCTCAGCGCGTCCTCCGCATACCAGCAGTAATGCGGAGGCCGCGCTGAGCGCGTCCTCCGCATTGAAGTGGTTAACAAGTGGAGGCACATCTGCAAACTGCTGTAAGTCCTACACCGTTCACCTGAGTTGGATGTACATACCCTCAAATTAAAGCTGACAGTCTGCAGTTAAAGCACATTGTGTTTGTTTCATTCCAACTCCATTGTGGTGGTGTATAGAGCCAAAGATGTTACAATTGTGTCCATGTCCCAATATTTCTGCACCTGACTGTATTTTAAGGGAAAGTGGGGTGTGAGGGTCCTGAGGAGGAGCAACAGCACTAGTTGCTCTACGGTGGGGCCACTCAGGTCTCAAGGTTTTAGCTTGTGCCATTACAGGGATGAATGCTCCATATGCAACTCAGCCGCTCTCACCCAAAAAGGGCGGCCAATACTGGCTGCCAAGGACGTCATCCCTGCACGAGAGGTGCAGCAACCTCCGACGATCGTTTTGGCCTTGTTAGGCCTCATCAGGAGGGTATAGCTGACACCCCTCTAGGCACAGCATCCCCCTCACAAACCCCCTTTTCCCCCACTATAAGTTTACAGGGTAATCCAGACGTGGACCCCTTGCTTGATGTGCCTAGAGGTGTGTCAGCTATACCCTCCTGACGAGGCCTAACAATGCCGAAATGATCGTTGGGGGTTGCTGCACCTCTCGTGCAGGGATGACGTCCTTGGCAGTCAGTACTGGCCACCCTTTCTGGGTGAGAGCGGCTGAGTTGCATATGGAGCATTCATCCCTGTAATAGAAACATAGAAAATGTCGGCAGATAAGAACCTTTCGGCCCATCTAGTCTGCCCAATTACATGGATACTTTACCTGGATTTATCTTTTGTTTAGGATAGCCTTATGCCTATCCCATGCCTGCTTAAATTCAATCACTGTTTTGGCCTCTACCACTTCTACTGGAAGACTGTTCCATGTATCCACCACCCTCTCAGTAAAATAATGCTTTCTGATGTTACTTTTAAACCTTTGCCCCTCTAATCTAAGACTATGTCCTCTTGTTTTGCTATTTTGTTTCCTTTTAAATATACTCCCTTCCTCTACCTTGTGGATTCCCTTTACGTATTTAAATGTTTCTATCATATCTCCTCTGTCTCGTCTTTTTTCCAAGCTGTACATGTTAAGATCATTAAGCCTTTCCTGGTAACTTTTCTCCTTCAAGCCGTACACCATTTTAGTAGCCCTTCTCTGAACTCTCTCTAAGATGTCTATATCCTTCTGGAGATACGGTCTCCAGTACTGCACACAGTACTCCAAGTGAGGTCTCACCAGTGCTCTGTACAGTGGCATGAGCACTTCCCTTTTCCTACTGCACGTAATGGCACAAGCTAAAACCCCTGTGAGACCTGAGCGGACGCACCGTAGAGCAACCACTAGTGCTGTTGCTCGTTCTCAGGATCCTCACACACCCCCCCTTTCCTCACTGAAATATATGTTACACAGACCAGACATTCCTATATATACACCCAGAGCTCAGACCTGACACTGGGGAAGCTGGCCAGATGCATACTGGCTAGCCACCTTACCAAGCGGTCAGTCGCGGTGACGTGCTCCCACGAGATCTCAGCTGGAGGCAGCGTCGCAGCCCGGCGGCCGCTCAGTACCGGGGCCGGCTGGAGGGGAACGCTGGCCACATATCCCCATGATGACATTCTGGATTCATGGTAAGGGGGGTCCCCGTGATATTATTCTGGATTCAGGGTAAGGGGGGGTCCACCTTTCCAACCTGGTGTTTAAGAGCTTTTCTGGGAAGCTACCACCCTACCTGAATAGGCTGCTTCCCCCAGGAGCTCCATCATCCTATAACCTCAGATCCAGGACCAGCACCTTACTTGCAATACCACAATACAAAAAGAAAGTGGCTCGATCCTCATTTTCCTACAGAGCACCGCAATTATGGAATAACCTCCCAGACACCATCAAATCTTCCCCAGTCTAAAGTCCCTTAAGAGCTCTCTATTAACATACCTCAATACAGAATGCACCTGTAAACATGTAACACAGTGACTATATACAGAATGCACCTGTAAACATGTAACACAGTGACTATATACAGAATGCACCTGTAAACATGTAACATAGTGACTATATACAGAATGCAGCTGTAAACCTGTAACATAGTGACTATATACAGAATGCACCTGTAAACATGTAACACAGTGACTATATACAGAATGCACCTGTAAACATGTAACACAGTGACTATATACAGAATGCGCCTGTAAACATGTAACACAGTGACTATATACACAATGCACCTGTAAACATGTAACACAGTGACTATATACAGAATGCACCTGTAAACATGTAACACAGTGACTATATACAGAATGCGCCTGTAAACATGTAACACAGTGACTATATACAGAATGCATCTGTAAACATGTAACACAGTGACTATATACAGAATGCGCCTGTAAACATGTAACACCATGTCTATATACAGAATGCGCCTGTAAACATGTAACACAGTGACTATATACAGAATGCGCCTGTAAACATGTAACACAGTGACTATATACAGAATGCGCCTGTAAACATGTAACACAGTGACTATATACAGAATGCGCCTGTAAACATGTAACACAGTGACTATGACGGAATGGGATGTTGTTCCGCCTGCGGGTGTGCTCAATCTGCGTGACCCCTTCGCCTACCGCTGGCCCGACTACCGAGTGACGCGCACTCGGCGTCTCGTGCGGCCTGGCGTGACCCTGGGGAAGGGTTAGCGGGCGGTGGAGGGGACCCCTGCCTAGAACCAGCCCGACCACTGAGCCATACGGCACTCAGCGTCCCGAGCAGCTGGTTCACTGACCTTGCGGGTGTGGGACGTCCGTGGAGATCGGATCTGCCAGCCGCGGAGGAATCTTCGGTTCGATGTGGGAAACGTTTCGGATCTTGCGGGAAACGTTTCCGATCGCGGTGCGGGTAACTTTTCGGATCTCACGGAGATCTCGGTGGACGACTTTTCGGATCGGACCAGGGCTGAAGGAATCTTCGGATCTGCCGGGATGGGCGAGGGATTCGGATCGCACCGCAATCCCTCGCAATACCGAAGCGCGGTACGCGGCCGCGCCTTCGGTTCGGATCTCTGAATTTCCCCGATCGAATCTTCTTAGGTAGCGCCGCTGCCCTGATGCTCGATGCAGGGTCAGCGCGCTCGATTCGGATCGGATGGGCACCGTATTCTGAGGCCGCGGGGGACACTCAGATCCGAAATACGGCGGAGAATCAAGCCACACCAGACACAGCTGAATGTACTGCAGGAACTCCCTTTATTGTTTACATTACAGACTTTTATTACTTCTCATTATAATTAGAATACAATGGGACTCCTTGCCCGCCCTCCCGGGACCCATTGGCCACCATCCTTCAGGGAGTCGCCAATCGGCCATTTTGCGATCCGAACCGGATGGTTCGGATCGGCCATTTTCCGAATCGAAATTCCAACTGCGCCACAAGAATCGGAAAATGGCGGCGAGCAAGGCAAACAAAGGGAAAAATACATTACACCATAACCAACGGGGAACACTTTATTACACCACACAATAATCACAACTAAATAAAAGTACGGGTAAAACGGGGTGCGTGCCACCACACCCAAGTGTCCATGTCACCACTGTCACTGCGCGCCGCCCCTGGCAGAGGGTGCTGGGCCATCCCGTGACAGTGACTATATACAGAATGCACCTGTAAACATGTAACACAGTGACTATATACAGAATGCACCTGTAAACATGTAACATAGTGACTATATACAGAATGCAGCTGTAAACCTGTAACATAGTGACTATATACAGAATGCACCTGTAAACATGTAACACAGTGACTATATACAGAATGCACCTGTAAACATGTAACACAGTGACTATATACAGAATGCACCTGTAAACATGTAACACAGTGACTATATACAGAATGCGTCTGTAAACATGTAACACAGTGACTATATACAGAATGCGCCTGTAAACATGTAACACAGTGACTATATACAGAATGCGCCTGTAAACATGTAACACAGTGACTATATACAGAATGCGCCTGTAAACATGTAACACAGTGACTATATACACAATGCACCTGTAAACATGTAACACAGTGACTATATACAGAATGCACCTGTAAACATGTAACACAGTGACTATATACACAATGCACCTGTAAACATGTAACACAGTGACTATATACAGAATGCGCCTGTAAACATGTAACACAGTGACTATATACAGAATGCGCCTGTAAACATGTAACACCATGTCTATATACAGAATGCGCCTGTAAACATGTAACACAGTGACTATATACAGAATGCGCCTGTAAACATGTAACACAGTGACTATATACAGAATGCACCTGTAAACATGTAACACAGTGACTATATACAGAATGCGCCTGTAAACATGTAACACAGTGACTATATACAGAATGCGCCTGTAAACATGTAACATAGTGACTATATACAGAATGCACCTGTAAACATGTAACACAGTGACTATATACAGAATGCACCTGTAAACATGTAACACAGTGACTATATACAGAATGCACCTGTAAACATGTAACACAGTGACTATATACAGAATGCGCCTGTAAACATGTAACACAGTGACTATATACAGAATGCACCTGTAAACATGTAACACAGTGACTATATACAGAATGCGCCTGTAAACATGTAACACAGTGACTATATACAGAATGCGCCTGTAAACATGTAACACAGTGACTATATACAGAATGCACCTGTAAACATGTAACATAGTGACTATATACAGAATGTACCTGTAAACATGTAACACAGTGACTATATACAGAATGCGCCTGTAAACATGTAACATAGTGACTATTTTTCTACATATTTATTTTCTGTTAATCTGTATATTTGTGTTGTTTTTTAATATCTTGCATTGTATTACTTTGTATTTCTGTAACTGTAAAACTTCAATGTTCTTGAATCCAGGACATACTTGAAAACGAGAGAAATCTCAATGTGTCCGTCCTGAGAAAATGCTTTATAAATAAATAAATTCAGGGTAAGGGGGGGGTCTCCGTGATATTATTCTGGATTCAGGGTAAGGGGGGGTCTCCGTGATATTATTCTGGATTCAGGGTAAGGGGGGTCCCCATGATAGTATTCTGGATTCAGGGTAAGGGGGGTTCGCCGTGGTATTATTCTGGATTTAGGGTAAGGGGGGGTCTCCGTGGTATTATTCTGGATTCAGGGTAAGGGGGTCCCCGTGATATTATTCTGGATTCAGGGTAAGGGGGGTCTCAGTGATATTATTCTGGATTCAGGGTAAGGGGGGCCTCCGTGATATTATTCTGGATTCAGGGTAAGGGGGGGTCTCATGATATTATTCTGGATTCAGGGTAAAGAGGGGGTCTCCGTGATATTATTCTGGATACAGGGTAAGGGGGGGCCTCCGTGATATTCTGGATTCAGGGTAAGGGGGGGTCCCCGTGATATTATTCTGGATTCAGGGTAAGGGGGGTCCCCGCGATATTATTCTGGATTCAGGGTAAGGGGGGTCTCCGTGATATTATTCTGGATTCAGGGTAAGGGGGGGTCTCCATGATATTATTCTGGATTCAGGGTAAGGGGGGGAAGTCCCCGTGATATTATTCTGGATTCAGGGTAAGGGGGGTCCCTGTGATATTATTCTGGATTCAGGTAAGGGGGGGTCTCCGTGGTATTATTCTGGATTCAGGGTAAGGGGGGGCCTCCGTGATATTATTCTGGATTCAGGGTAAGGGAGGCGTGATATTATTCTGGATTCAGGGTAAGGGGGGAAGTCCCCGTGATATTATTCTGGATTCAGGGTAAGGGGGGGTCCCTGTGATATTATTCTGGATTCAGGGTAAGGGGGGGTCTCAGTGATATTATTCTGGATTCAGGGTAAGGGGGGCCTCCGTGATATTATTCTGGATTCAGGGTAAGGGGGGTCTCCATGATATTATTCTGGATTCAGGGTAAGGGGAGGGGTCTCCGTTATATTATTCTGGATACAGGGTAAGGGGGGCCTCCGTGATATTATTCTGGATTCAGGGTAAGGGGGTCCCGTGATATTATTCTGGATTCAGGGTAAGGGGGTCCCCGCGATATTATTCTGGATTCAGGGTAAGGGGGGGCTCCGTGATATTATTCTGGATTCAGGGTAAGGGGGGTCTCCGTGATAGTATTCTGGATTCAGGGTAAGGGGGCGTGATATTATTCTGGATTCAGGGTATGGGGGGGTCTCCATGGTATTATTCTGGATTCAGGGTAAGGGGGGGTCCCTGTAATATTCTGGATTCAGGGTAAGGGGGTCTCCGTGATATTATTCTGGATTCAGGGTAAGGGGTGTCTCCGTGGTATTATTCTGGATTCAGGGTAAGGGGGGTCTCCATGATATTATTCTGGATTCAGGGTAAGGGGGGAGTCCCCGTGATATTATTCTGGATTCAGGGTAAGGGGGGGTCCCTGTGATATTATTCTGGATTCAGGGTAAGGGAGGGTCTCCGTGATATTATTCTAGATTCAGGGTAAGGGGGGTCTCCATGATATTATTCTGGATTCAGGGTAAGGGGGGTCCCGGTGATATTATTTTGGATTCAGGGTAAGGGGGGTCTCCGTGATATTATTCTGGATTCAGGGTAAGGGGTGTCTCCGTGGTATTATTCTGGATTCAGGTAAGGGGGGGGGAGTCCCGGTGATATTATTCTGGATTCAGAGTAAAGGGGGTCTCCGTGATATTATTCTGGATTCAGGGTAAGGGGTGTCTCCGTGGTATTATTCTGGATTCAGGGTAAGGGGGGTCCCCGTGATATTATTCTGGATTCAGGGTAAGGGGGGGTTCGCCGTGGTATTATTCTGGATTTAGGGTAAGGGGGGTCTCCGTGGTATTATTCTGGATTCAGGGTGAGGGGGGTCCCCGTGATATTATTCTGGATTCAGGGTAAGGGGGGTCTCAGTGATATTATTCTGGATTCAGGGTAAGGGGGGGCCTCTGTGATATTATTCTGGATTCAGGGTAAGGGGGGTCTCCATGATATTATTCTGGATACAGGGTAAGGGGGGGCCTCCGTGATATTATTCTGGATTCAGGGTAAGGGGGGTCCCCGTGATATTATTCTGGATTCAGGGTAAGGGGGGTCCCCGCGATATTATTCTGGATTCAGGGTAAGGGGGGTGCCCGTGATAGTATTCTGGATTCAGGGTAAGGGGAGGAGTCCCCATGATGATATTCTGGATTCAGGGTAAGGGGGGTCCCCGTGATATTATTCTGGATTCAGGGTAAGGGGGGAGGTCTCCGTGATATCATTCTGGATTAGGGGTAAGGGGGGTCTCCGTGATATTATTCTGGATTCAGGGTAAGGGGGGGTCTCCGTGATATTATTCTGGATTCAGGGTAAGGGGGGTTCTCCGTGATATTATTCTGGATTCAGGGTAAGGGGGGGTGATATTATTCTGGATTCAGGGTAAGGGGGGGTCTCCGTGATATTATTCTGGATTCAGGGTAAGGGGGGGTCTCCGTGATATTATTCTGGATTCAGGGTAAGGGGGGTCCCCGTGATATTATTCTGGATTCAGGGTAAGGGGGGTGCCCGTGATATTATTCTGGATTCAGGGTAAGGGGTGTGTGATATTATTCTGGATTCAGGGTAAGGGGGGCGTGATATTATTCTGGATTCAGGGTAAGGGGGGGTCTCCGTGATATTATTCTGGATTCGGGGTAAGGGGGGATCTCCGTGGGATTATTCTGGATTCAGGGTAAGGGGGGGTCTCCGTGATATTATTCTGGATTCAGGGTAAGGGGGGTCCCCGTGATATTATTCTGGATTCAGGGTAAGGGGTGCGTGATATTATGGATTCAGGGTAAGGGGGTCCCCGTGATATTATTCTGGATTCAGGGTAAGGGGTGCGTGATATTATTCAGGGTAAGGGGGGGCCTCCGTGATATTATTTTGGATTCAGGGTAAGGGGGGTCCCCGCGATATTATTCTGGATCAGGGTAAGGGGGGTGCCCGTGATATTATTCTGGATCAGGGTAAGGGGGGCGTGATATTATTCTGGATTCAGGATAAGGGGGGGCGTGATTTTATTCTGGGTAAGGGGGGTCTCCGTGATAGTATTCTGGATTCAGGGTAAGGGGGGTCCCCGTGATATTATTCTGGATTCAGGGTAAGGGGGCCGTGATATTATTCTGGATTCAGGGTAAGGGGGGGTCTCCGTGATATTATTATGGATTCGGGGTAAGGGGGGGTGCCCATGATATTATTCTGGATTCAGGGTAAGGGGGGCGTGATATTATGGATTCAGGTAAGGGGGGGTCTCCGTGATATTATTCTGGATTCAGGGTAAGGGGGGTGCCCGTGATATTATTCTGGATTCAGGGTAAGGGGGGTCTCCGTGATATATTCTGGATTCAGGGTAAGGGGGGTCCCCGTGATATTTTCTGGATTCAGGGTAAGGGGGTCCCTGTGATATTATTCTGGATTCAGGGTAAGGGGGGGGTCTCCGTGGTATTATTCTGGATTCAGGGTAAGGGGGGGCCTCCGTGATATTATTCTGGATTCAGGGTAAGGGAGGCGTGATATTATTCTGGATTCAGGGTAAGGGGGGGAAATCCCCGTGATATTATTCTGGATTCAGGGTAAGGGGGGGTCCCTGTGATATTATTCTGGATTCAGGGTAAGGGGGGTCTCAGTGATATTATTCTGGATTCAGGGTAAGGGGGGGCCTCCGTGATAGTATTCTGGATTCAGGGTAAGGGGGCGTGATATTATTCTGGATTCAGGGTATGGGGGTGGTCTCCATGGTATTATTCTGGATTCAGGGTAAGGGGGGGTCCTGTAATATTCTGGATTCAGGGTAAGGGGGGTCTCCGTGATATTATTCTGGATTCAGGGTAAGGGGGGTCTCCATGATATTATTCTGGATTCAGGGTAAGGGGGGGGTCTCCGTTATATTATTCTGGATACAGGGTAAGGGGGGGCCTCCGTGATATTATTCTGGATTCAGGGTAAGGGGGGTCCCCGTGATATTATTCTGGATTCAGGGTAAGGGGGGTCCCCGCGATATTATTCTGGATTCAGGGTAAGGGGGGGTCTCCGTGATATTATTCTGGATTCAGGGTAAGGGGGGTCTCCGTGATAGTATTCTGGATTCAGGGTAAGGGGGCGTGATATTATTCTGGATTCAGGGTATGGGGTGTCTCCATGGTATTATTCTGGATTCAGGGTAAGGGGTGTCTCCGTGGTATTATTCTGGATTCAGGGTAAGGGGGGGTCTCCATGATATTATTCTGGATTCAGGGTAAGGGGGGGAGTCCCCGTGATATTATTCTGGATTCAGGGTAAGGGGGGGTCCCTGTGATATTATTCTAGATTCAGGGTAAGGGGGGTCTCCATGATATTATTCTGGATTCAGGGTAAGGGGGGGTCCCTGTGATATTATTCTGGATTCAGGGTAAGGGGGGGTCCCCATGATAGTATTCTGGATTCAGGGTAAGGGGGGGTTCGCCGTGGTATTATTCTGGATTTAGGGTAAGGGGGGGTCTCCGTGGTATTATTCTGGATTCAGGGTAAGGGGGGTCCCCGTGATATTATTCTGGATTCAGGGTAAGGGGGGTCTCAGTGATATTATTCTGGATTCAGGGTAAGGGGGGGCCTCCGTGATATTATTCTGGATTCAGGGTAAGGGGGGGTCTCCATGATATTATTCTGGATTCAGGGTAAGGGGAGGGGTCTCCGTGATATTATTCTGGATACAGGGTAAGGGGGGGGCTCCGTGATATTATTCTGGATTCAGGGTAAGGGGGGTCCCCGTGATATTATTCTGGATTCAGGGTAAGGGGGGTCCCCGCGATATTATTCTGGATTCAGGGTAAGGGGGGTCTCCGTGATATTATTCTGGATTCAGGGTAAGGGGGGTCTCCATGATATTATTCTGGATTCAGGGTAAGGGGGGGAAGTCCCCGTGATATTATTCTGGATTCAGGGTAAGGGGGGTCCCTGTGATATTATTCTGGATTCAGGGTAAGGGGGGGTCTCCGTGATATTATTCTGGATTCAGGGTAAGGGGGGGTCTCCATGATATTATTCTGGATTCAGGGTAAGGGGGGGAAGTCCCCGTGATATTATTCTGGATTCAGGGTAAGGGGGGGTCCCTGTGATATTATTCTGGATTCAGGGTAAGGGGGGGGTCTCCGTGGTATTATTCTGGATTCAGGGTAAGGGGGGGCCTCCGTGATATTATTCTGGATTCAGGGTAAGGGAGGCGTGATATTATTCTGGATTCAGGGTAAGGGGGGGAAGTCCCCGTGATATTATTCTGGATTCAGGGTAAGGGGGGGTCCCTGTGATATTATTCTGGATTCAGGGTAAAAGGGGGTCTCAGTGATATTATTCTGGATTCAGGGTAAGGGGGGGCCTCCGTGATATTATTCTGGATTCAGGGTAAGGGGGTATCCATGATATTATTCTGGATTCAGGGTAAGGGGAGGGGTCTCCGTTATATTATTCTGGATACAGGGTAAGGGGGGGCCTCTGTGATATTATTCTGGATTCAGGGTAAGGGGGGTCCCCGTGATATTATTCTGGATTCAGGGTAAGGGGGGTCCCCGCGATATTATTCTGGATTCAGGGTAAGGGGGGGTCTCCGTGATATTATTCTGGATTCAGGGTAAGGGGGGGTCTCCGTGATAGTATTCTGGATTCAGGGTAAGGGGGGCGTGATATTATTCTGGATTCAGGGTATGGGGGTGGTCTCCATGGTATTATTCTGGATTCAGGGTAAGGGGGGGGTCCCTGTAATATTCTGGATTCAGGGTAAGGGGGGTCTCCGTGATATTATTCTGGATTCAGGGTAAGGGGTGTCTCCGTGGTATTATTCTGGATTCAGGGTAAGGGGGGTCTCCATGATATTATTCTGGATTCAGGGTAAGGGGGGAGTCCCCGTGATATTATTCTGGATTCAGGGTAAGGGGGGGTCCCTGTGATATTATTCTGGATTCAGGGTAAGGGAGGGTCTCCGTGATATTATTCTAGATTCAGGGTAAGGGGGGTCTCCATGATATTATTCTGGATTCAGGGTAAGGGGGGGCCCTGTGATATTATTCTGGATTCAGGGTAAGGGGGGTCCCCATGATAGTATTCTGGATTCAGGGTAAGGGGGGTTCGCATGGTATTATTCTGGATTTAGGGTAAGGGGGGTCTCCGTGGTATTATTCTGGATTCAGGGTAAGGGGGGTCCCCGTGATATTATTCTGGATTCAGGGTAAGGGGGGTCTCAGTGATATTATTCTGGATTCAGGGTAAGGGGGGGGCCTCCGTGATATTATTCTGGATTCAGGGTAAGGGGGGTCTCCATGATATTATTCTGGATTCAGGGTAAGGGGGGGTCCCCATGATAGTATTCTGGATTCAGGGTAAGGGGGGGTTCGCCGTGGTATTATTCTGGATTTAGGGTAAGGGGGGGTCTCCGTGGTATTATTCTGGATTCAGGGTAAGGGGGGTCCCCGTGATATTATTCTGGATTCAGGGTAAGGGGGGTCAGTGATATTATTCTGGATTCAGGGTAAGGGGGGGCCTCCGTGATATTATTCTGGATTCAGGGTAAGGGGGTCTCCATGATATTATTCTGGATTCAGGGTAAGGGGGGGTCTCAATGATATTATTCTGGATTCAGGGTAAGGGGGGAGTCCCCGTGATATTATTCTGGATTCAGGGTAAGGGGGGTCCCTGTGATATTATTCTGGATTCAGGGTAAGGGGGGTCTCCGTGATATTATTCTGGATTCAGGGTAAGGGGGGGTCCCCATGATAGTATTCTGGATTCAGGGTAAGGGGGGTTCGCCGTGGTATTACTCTGGATTTAGGGTAAGGGGGGGCTCCGTGGTATTATTCTGGATTCAGGGTAAGGGGGTCCCTGTGATATTATTCTGGATTCAGGGTAAGGGGGGTCTCAGTGATATTATTCTGGATTCAGGGTAAGGGGGGCCTCCGTGATATTATTCTGGATTCAGGGTAAGGGGGGTCTCCATGATATTATTCTGGATTCAGGGTAAGGGGAGGGGTCTCCGTGATATTATTCTGGATACAGGGTAAGGGGGGGCCTCCGTGATATTATTCTGGATTCAGGGTAAGGGGGGGTCCCCGTGATATTATTCTGGATTCAGGGTAAGGGGGGTCCCCGCGATATTATTCTGGATTCAGGGTAAGGGGGGTCTCCGTGATATTATTCTGGATTCAGGGTAAGGGGGGGTCTCCGTGATAGTATTCTGGATTCAGGGTAAGGGGGGTGTGATATTATTCTGGATTCAGGGTATGGGGGTGGTCTCCATGGTATTATTCTGGATTCAGGGTAAGGGGGGGGGTCCCCGTAATATTCTGGATTCAGGGTAAGGGGGTCTCCGTGATATTATTCTGGATTCAGGGTAAGGGGTGTCTCCGTGGTATTATTCTGGATTCAGGGTAAGGGGGCGTGTTATTATTCTGGATTCAGGGTAAGGGGTGGGGCCTCCATGATATTATTCTGGATTCAGGGTAAGGGGGGGTCCCCATGATAGTATTCTGGATTCAGGATAAGGGGGGGCGTGATTTTATTCTGGGTAAGGGGGGGTCTCCGTGGTATTATTCTGGATTCAGGGTAAGGGGGGTCTCCGTGATATTATTCTGGATTCAGGGTAAGGGGTGTCTCCGTGGTATTATTCTGGATTCAGGGTAAGGGGGGGTCTCCATGATATTATTCTGGATTCAGGGTAAGGGGGGAGTCCCCGTGATATTATTCTGGATTCAGGGTAAGGGGGGGTCCCTGTGATATTATTCTGGATTCAGGGTAAGGGAGGGTCTCCGTGATATTATTCTGGATTCAGGGTAAGGGGGGGTCTCCATGATATTATTCTGGATTCAGGGTAAGGGGGGGGGAGTCCCCGTGATATTATTCTGGATTCAGGGTAAGGGGGGGTCCCTGTGATATTATTCTAGATTCAGGGTAAGGGGGGGTCTCCGTGATATTATTCTGGATTCAGGGTAAGGGGGGGTCCCATGATAGTATTCTGGATTCAGGGTAAGGGGGGTTCGCCGTGGTATTAATCTGGATTTAGGGTAAGGGGGGGTCTCCGTGGTATTATTCTGGATTCAGGGTAAGGGGGGTCCCCGTGATATTATTCTGGATTCAGGGTAAGGGGGGTCTCAGTGATATTATTCTGGATTCAGGGTAAGGGGGGGCCTCCGTGATATTATTCTGGATTCAGGGTAAGGGGGGTCTCCATGATATTATTCTGGATTCAGGGTAAGGGGAGGGGTCTCCGTGATATTATTCTGGATACAGGGTAAGGGGGGCCTCCGTGATATTATTTTGGATTCAGGGTAAGGGGGGGTCCCCGTGATATTATTCTGGATTCAGGGTAAGGGGGGTCCCCGCGATATTATTCTGGATTCAGGGTAAGGGGGGGTCTCCGTGATATTATTCTAGATTCAGGGTAAGGTGGGGGTCTCCATGATATTATTCTGGATTCAGGGTAAGGGGGGGGGGGAGTCCCCGTGATATTATTCTGGATTCAGGGTAAGGGGGTCCCTGTGATATTATTCTGGATTCAGGGTAAGGGGGGGTCTCCGTGATATTATTCTGGATTCAGGGTAAGGGGGGGGGAGTCCCCGGGATATTATTCTGGATTCAGGGTAAGGGGGGGTCCCTGTGATATTATTCTGGATTCAGGGTAAGGGGGTCTCCGTGATATAATTCTGGATTCAGGGTAAGGGGGGGTCCCAATGATAGTATTCTGGATTCAGGGTAAGGGGGGGTTCGCCGTGGTATTATTCTGGATTTAGGGTAAGGGGGGTCTCCGTGGTATTATTCTGGATTCAGGGTAAGGGGGGTCCCCGTGATATTATTCTGGATTCAGGGTAAGGATCTCAGTGATATTATTCTGGATTCAGGGTAAGGGGGGGCCTCCGTGATATTATTCTGGATTCAGGGTAAGGGGGGGTCTCCATGATATTATTCTGGATTCAGGGTAAGGGGAGGGTCTCCGTGATATTATTCTGGATACAGGGTAAGGGGGGGCTCCGTGATATTTTTCTGGATTCAGGGTAAGGGGGGGTCCCCGTGATATTATTCTGGATTCAGGGTAAGGGGGGTCCCCGCGATATTATTCTGGATTCAGGGTAAGGGGGCTCCGTGATATTATTCTGGATTCAGGGTAAGGGGGGGTCTCCGTGATAGTATTCTGGATTCAGGGTAAGGGGGGCATGATATTATTCTGGATTCAGGGTATGGGGGTGGTCTCCATGGTATAATTCTGGATTCAGGGTAAGGGGGGTATGACGGAATGGAGATGTTGTTCCGCCTGCGGGTGTGCTCAATCTGCGTTACCCCGTCGCTTACCGCTGGCCCGACTACCGAGTGGCGCCCACTCGGCGTCTCGTGCGGCCTGGCGTAACCCTAGGGTAGGGTTAGCGGGCGGTGGAGGGGACCCCTGCCTGAAACCAGTCCGACCACTGGGCTCTACAGCACTCAGCGTCCCGAGCAACTGGTTCCTGGACCTGGCGGGTGTGGGACGCCTGCGGGGATCAGCCCTAGCGGCCGCGGAGGAAGATTCGGACCTTATGGGGAAACGTTTCGGTTCTTAGGTGGGAAACGTTTCCGATCCGAGGGGCGGGTGTTTCTTCGGATCTTGAGCGGTGATGTTTCGAGTCGGGAAGGATGGCGGGTCGGTTCGGAACTGGAGGGCTTCGGTCGGTAGGGAAGGCGCTTCGGATCGGGCGGGACCAGGGGGAAGTTCGGGTCTTACCGCTGCGGTCGATGCGCGGCTCCCGCGGGCCGTTCGGTTCGGATCGCTGTATTCCCCTTCCCCGATCGAATCTTCTTATGTAGCGCCGCTGCCCTGATGCTCGATGCAGGGTCAGCGCGCTCGATTCGGATCGGATGGGCACCGTATTCTGAGGCCGCGGGGACACTCAGATCCGAAATACGGCGGAAATCAAGCCACACCAGACACAGCTGAATGTACTGCAGGAACTGCCTTTATTGTTTACAGTACAGACTTTTATTACTTCTTATCAGAATTAGAATACAATGGGACTCCTTGCCCGCCCTCCCAGGACCATTGGCCCTTAGCCTTCAGGGAGTCGCCAATTCGGACCGATGGTCCGAATCGGCCATTTTACGATTCGAACCGGATGGTTCGAATCGGCCATTTTCCGAATCGAAATTCCAACTGCGCCACAAGGATCGGAAAATGGCGGCGAGCAAGGCAAACACAGGGAAAAATACATCACACCATAACCAACGGGGAACACTTTATTAACACCACACAATGTCACATCTAAATAATATAACGAAAAACAAGGTGCGTGCCACCACACCCGAGTGTCCATGTCACCACTGTCACTGCACCGCCCCTGGCTGAGGGTGCTGGGCCATCCCGTGACACTCCTCCCCCTCCCCAAGGTCCGACGCACTCGGTTGGACCTCACCGGGTCGTACCGAGGTAGTCGGGGCTCCCCAATCCCCTGGTTCCCGGGCCGACTGTCGCGATAACCCATCTGCGTTACCGTTCTGCGACCCGGGCCGATATTGGATGGAAAAGTTGAAGGGTTGGAGAGCCAGGCTCCACCGCAGCAGGCGGCCGTTCTCCCCGCCACCATCGGTTGAGCCATACCAAGGGGTTGTGGTCGGTCATCACGGTGAAGGACCGACCGTAGACGTAGGGTTGGAGCTTCCGTAGGGCCCAGACCAGGGCCAGGCACTCCTTTTCCACTGCAGCGTACCCCACCTCTCGTGGCAACAACTTCGGCTAATAAACGCCACCGGATGGTCCCCCCCGTCGTCCCCCACTTGACTCAGGACAGCTCCCAGTCCGAACATGGACGCGTCTGTGTGGACAATAAAACGTTTATTATAGTTGGGAGCTGCCAGCAGGGGAGCTTGGGTCAGGGCGGCCTTCAATTGTCGAAAGGCCTGTTCGCACTCCGGGGACCACAGGACTTGGCGGGGCAGGGATTTCTTGGTCAAATCAGTCAGGGGTTTGGCCAGATCACTGTAGTGAGGTACGAATTTCCTGTAATACCCCGCGGTACCCCAGGAAGGCCAGGACCTGAGTCTTGGTCACAGGGTGGGCCAGTCCAGGATAGCCTCTATCTTGGCGGGCTCCGGCCGCTGTATCCCGCACCCCACCCGGTGGCCCAGATACTGCACCTCGGCCATCCCCACCTTGCACTTCTCCGGCTTTAGGGTCAGGTTGGCGTCCCTAATCCGGCCCAGGACAGCCCCTACATGCTCCAGATGTTCCTCCCAGGTCTGGCTATAGATGGCTATGTCATCCAGGTACGCGCAAGCGAATCCCTGGAGGCCATCGAGGAGGCGATCGATTAACCGCTGGAAAGTAGCAGGGGCGTTCTTCATCCCGAACGGCATGACTCGAAACTGGTACAGGCCGAACGGGGTGATGAAGGCCGACTTCGGGGTCGCCTCCTCGGCAAGGGGAATCTGCCAATACCCCTTGCACAGATCCACCGTGGTCAGAAAATGACCCCCGGAGATCTGATCTAGCAACTCGTCGACTCGGGGCATCGGATAAGCGTCCGTAACAGTACAGTCGTTTACCCGCCGATAGTCGACGCAGAACCTGGTGGTACCGTCCTTTTTGGGCACCAGGACCACGGGCGACGCCCATGGGCTGGCCGACGGCTCTATGACCCCCAGCTCCAACATCTCCCGGATCTCAGCCCGCATGGTCTCGCGGACTGCTTCCGGGATCCGGTAGGCGGCTGTCGGAGTGGCCTCTGGCCGGGGTGTCCACCTGATGGACGGCCTGGTCCGTATATCCTGGAAGGGCCGAGAAAACCCCCGGATAGGCGAGAAGCAGCTGCCGCGCCTGCGCCTGTTTCTCGGGCCCTAGCTCCTCCCCCCAACTGCACTTGCTCCACCCCGGAAGGCTGCTTAGCCACCCCGGGAGTTCCTCCAAGGGAAAGGGCTCCGCCTCCTCGGCCGCCGGCGCGCATATGGCGTCCACCGACTCCGGCCGCTCATGGAAGGCCTTCAGCATATTGACGTGGAACGTCCGCTGGATTCTGGTGTCCGCGCAGCTTACAACCACATAGGTGGTATCCCCCAGCTGGGTTACCACCTTGTAGGGACCTTGCCAGGCCGCCTGCAGCTTGTTCTGCCGCTGTGGTTTCAACACCAGAACCTTCTGTCCCACACAGAACGAGCGGCTGCACGCAGCGCGATCGTACCACGCCTTCTGCTGAGCCTGGGCCGTCTCCATGTTCTCCTGCACGAACCCCTGGAGGTCCGCCAAGCGCTCCCGGAGCCTCAGAACATACTCCACCACGGGGACACCGTTCCTCCGGCGGCCCTCCCACTGAGCCCTAACCAGATCCAGAGGACCCGCGCACCCGGCGTCCATACAGCAGCTCAAACGGTGAGTACCCGGTGGATTCCTGCGGAACCTCCCGGTAAGCGAACAGCAAGTGGGGAAGATACTTCTCCCAATCCCTGTTCTCGTGCACGAAGGCCCGGATGAGCTGCTTCAGGGTCCCATTGAACCGCTCGCACAGCCCGTTGGTCTGGGGGTGATACGGGGCGCTGTGCAGCGCTTAACGCCACAGAGACGCCAGAGCTGTTGGGTGAGCTCAGCGGTAAACTGGGTACCCTGATCGGACAGGATTTCTCGGGGAAACCCCACCCTCGTGAACACCCTGAGGAGCGCGTCCGCTACGGTGTCCGCCTGGATGTTGGCAAGGCCACAGCCTCGGGATACCGGGTGGCATAATCCACCACGGTAAGAAATATACCTCTTACCGGTGGCACTGGGCCGTGGCAACGGCCCTACGATGTCAACCGCCACCCGGCTAAAGGGCTCCTGGATGATGGGCATGGGGTGCAG